>JABUQX010147580.1:22500-26878 GCA_015478945.1 Trachelipus rathkii
AAGTTTGATACCCAAATCCTCTGCCACTTCTAAATTCACCTTGTTTTTCACCAATCAGTTCCTCAATCCCTCGACGTACTATTTCCACTAGATTACCAACATTTATCTTCCCAACAACACTAAATAAACTAATTTCCCTTTAATTCCTAAAGTTCCCCTTATCCCCCTTACCTTTGTATAAGGGTACAACTACTGCTCTCCTCCAATCCCTTTGGACTATACACTCCATAAACGCTTTGTTACCCAACTTCCAAATCCATTCAATCACCATCTCGCCTCCGTTCTGGATCGTTTCACCAGTAATTCCATCTTTGCCTGCGGATTTACCATTCTTCAACTTTCTCACTCAGTTCATTACCTCCTCCTTACTAATTGCCTCATCCCCAAAATACCTATTCATTATTGCACCAACAAACCCACATACATTCACTATCATCTCTTCATTATCGCCAATGTTATGCAGATTTTCCGAAGTGTTCCGTTCACACTCTCCTCAAATCCGTTTCATCAGTTAAAAAGCACCATCCCTATTCATAGTTCTAAGCAGGTTACCCTTACTCTCATTTTTAACCTTTCGCGCTTCCTTCAGAAGAGCTTCCTATTTCCTTGTAAGTCCCCATACATCCTCTTTCCAAACTGTTCATTTATCTCATTTTTCCTCCTACGTATGCATATATATATATATATATATATATATATATATATCATATATATATATATATATATATATATATATATATATATATATATATATTTATCTTCTTATATATAAAAATATATATATATATATATATATATATATATATATATATATATATATATATATATATATATATATATATATATATATATATATATATATAATATATATACAAATATACTATATATATAATAATATATGTACATTTACGTGTTAAAAAGTATGTATATATATATAATAATAATGTAATATAATAATATAATAATAATATAATATGTAATATAATAATAATAATAATAATAATAATATGTATATGTATAATAATAATAAACAATACTTAAAAATATGTATGGTAATGTATCTCTAAAAGAAAATATTAAATAATAATAATAATAATAATAATAATAATAATAATAATAATAATATAATAATAATAATAATAATATACATAATAATAATAATAATAATAATAATAATGATCAACATATTAAAAATAATTTATAGGATAATCAAATAACCTTATAATAATAATAATAATAATAATAATAATAATATAATAATAATAATAATATAATAATAATAATAATAATAATAATAATAATAATACATATATATAATAATATATATAATATATATGTAATAATAATAATATATAATATACAATATATATATATAGAGATAAATATGTATATAATATATTATATATATATATACTTATATAATAATAATAATAATATATATATAATAATAATAATAATATAATAATATGTAATATAATAATCATAATATATATATAATATATATGTATATGTAATATATATATATAATATATAATAATAATGATATGTATATAATAATATGTATGGCATATTAATAATACAATAATATATAATAATAATAATAATAATAATAATATATGCTAATATATATGTATATAATAATAACAATAATAATAACCAATAATAATATATAACAATATGTATGTCAATAATAATAATAATAATATATGTATAATAATAATAATAATAATAATAATAATAATAATATATATATAATATGTATATGCTGTATAATATATATATATATTTATATATTTAATCATATATATTATCTGAGATATGTAGAATGTATTTTTTGGTTTTCAATTTATTAAACAAAGAAACACGAAATATTTAACAAACTTATAAATATTTATATGAAATTATTTCATTTTTGTTTGGAGCACTGCTAATGATTAGTATTTCTTATTAATTACATCACAATTGATAGTGACAATACGTTATGGTTTTCTTTACTAATCGTTCATTTTAAGACGCAATCAGCTGCAATTGTTAAACCTGACTTTACAAGCTGAACCATATTGTGATTAACAAGTTCGGAGGATTTTACCCGACTGACATTTAGGCTATTTTACCAACTGGCTTTAATAAACCATTTTTCAATCGAAAGGACTTAGCTGTTATGTGAAGGTATGATAGGTGTTTTTTTCCTGTCAGATCATCTTCATAGAATATCTGGTTTGATAGGACATATCACACTTGCGAGCTCAATCTGCGAGGATTGTTTGAATTGTCAGTTTAAATGTTAGCAAAACTGTGACTAAGTTAGGTATATATGTATACAATACCTACTATAAATATTAAATATATAATTAAAAATTCTTTCATTTTATTAAATGGAGTTAAATCATTTATTTACTGATAGAATATGATTCTATTTAAAAACTATTTATTACAGTTTTTAAATAAAATAAATAGTAAAGCATAGACAAGAATTTAAAAATTTAATATTATTTTTAATAATTATTGAAATTTGATATAATGTTTCCATAGATTTATATAGCTTTAACGCCCAGTATTTCATGTTCGCCCCCATCACAAATTCGTAGTTCTGTTCCATCTTTTGAACTGATTTACACACATTATGGGCGTGGTCAAAACATAACATACTAAGTTTTGAACGAACGGCTTCTCAGATTTATTCTTTTACTGTCAAAATTATATATATTTAATTTAAAATTTAACATTCTCATATACATTAATTACATTGCTCAACAATTAATCTAACAGCTGTTTTTATGTATCGAAATCTATATTAAAATCTGCCTTAACAATCTGGTGGTCTCTAACACCATAGCGGAAGCCATGTTATTATTATTATTATTATTATTATTATTATTATTATTATTATTATTATTATTATTATTATTATTATTATTATTATTGTTATTATTATTATTATTATTATTTATTATTATTATTATTATTATTATTATTATTATTATTATTATTATTATTATTATTATTATTATTATTATTATTATTATTATTATTATTATTATTATTATTATTATTATTATTATTATTATTATTATTATTATTATTATTATAATTATTTGTATTATTATTATTATCATTATCATTATTATTATTATTATTATTATTATTATTATTATTATTATTATTAATGTGTGTGTGTATTATTATTATTATTATTATTATTATTATTATTATTATTATTATTATTATTATTATTGTGTGTGTGTGTGTGTGTGTGATTATTATTATTATTATTATTATTGTTTAATCCAATTTTTCTCTTAATGAGAAGGCGAAACCAAAGCAAAAGGGAATGAGAAATGCTTCAGAATTAGATAGCAATAACCAAAGAGATCACGAACTACTCGCTAACAGTTTCATGGTCTTTAAAAGCTGATCAGTTGCTGTGCATTTGAGTGCTGATAAAATTACCAGTTTTGAATGTATTTAAACTGTTGGTTGGAAGACGAATGTCTTCTTACTGATGTAGCCGTCGATGCCATTCATGGGAGAGAAACAAAAGTTAGTCGATTTATTTTTGGTCCAAAACCTCATAAAAATGCCACATGCTTTCAAGCTTCTTGAGTTAAATTATCTTATATATATATATATATATATATATATATATATATATATATATATATATATATATATATATATATATATATATATATATATATATATATATATATATATATATTTATATATATTATATATATAATAATAATAATAATAATAATATATAATAATAATATAATATATATATATATATATATATATATATATAATAATAATAATAATATATATATATATATATATATATATATATAATATATATATATAACTATATATATATAATATATATATATATATATATATATATATGGTTTTCCTTTTGAATTGAAAATGAAATAGTTATCACTGTACATTAAAGGTGCCCATTTTTTCCTTGTAGTATTATCTGAAACATCACAGAAAATTTACATTGCAAGTTGAATAGAAAAACAAGAAATGAACAAAATATAAAACCGAAAGATTTGTGAGCAAAATATAAACCATGATTGAATGAAAGCATTTTGTTATATTGGAGAAGAATATTTATTAATAGGGAAATGAGTGGGAAAGATATTTCAGTTGATAACAGGATTATTAAAGAGTACCCGTCATTACTATCAACAGTCGTGGCAGTTACAGACATGTTATATTTATAGCGATAAGCAGGTATGAAAAATATTTGATTTGTAATATATATATATATATATATATATATATATATATATATATATATATATATATATATATATATATATCTTTAACTATATATATATATATATATATATATATATATATATATATATCT
>JABUQX010147581.1:2500-5000 GCA_015478945.1 Trachelipus rathkii
ATCACTGATATTCAACAGAAGCTAAAATTAAAGATTAGAAAAATAACTTAAGGATTAATTGAAAAGGATTCCTAATCAGCAAAGAATCCGCAAAATCTTCCCTTATTAAATGGTGAAAGATCAGGGTTCGGATTCTTACTTAGTAGGACAAAAAGAGATCTAAGAAAAGCAAGAGTAGAAAATTATATATAAATATATATATACATATATATATATATATATATATATATATATATATATATAATATATATATATATATATATATATATATATATATATATATATATATATATATATATATATATATATATATATATATATATATATATATATATATATATATATATATATATATATATATATATTTATATATATAAAATCTATGTAGGTCAAACTATAGATTTTTCAAGAAGAAAAAAAGAACACTTGGCAGACTTAAAAAAAGACAGTATTAATTCAGCTCTTACATTTCATAGAAGATCCTTTAATCATCTTATTATCACCGACAATATGCAAAACATTAGAAATGTTACTAATACAAATGCAAGAAGAATCCTTGAATCATTCTGTATCTATAATTCGAACAATTTTAATAAACAACCTGGTGAGGTAAAATTAGACCACTTACAAAACGAATATATGAAGTCTTCAAGATACTTCCAAAATTCTCTGAAGAAGATAACCAACTAACAATAGGTGCTTTCTACGTTGGCAGACTTCAGATGCGTTGTTCCTTTGCCTGAAGAGGTCTCCCTGATGGAGACGAAAGCTCGCAATTATTGTAACTTTTTTTAATTATTTTTGTGAAGAATCTGTTTTAAATCAATATGTGTCTTTTGTTTTGTGTAAATAAATAAATAAAAAAATTTTAATAAAAGAGACTTTCTTTTCTATATATAAAATATATATATATATATATATATATATATATATATATATATATATATATATATATATATATATATATATATATATATATATATATATATATATATGTGTTTGTACACAAAAAATAGCTTAATTGTTATAATAGACAATCAATGTTATTTTTCTTGCACATATCAATAATAAAAAAGTGATAGTAGGAAAGCTTCTTCTACTTCGATTTTTGCAAGTCCTTCGAATCAACAGCTTCATTTGGGTGTTGAAACAATGAGACCCCTGTTCCGTGGAGTGATTCCAGTGACATGGTTGACGATGGGTTGTGATCTATGTAATTTGTCGATCGCAAGAAGTTGTGAAAACGTCGTCTAGTACATTTGAAGGACACAACATTCTTCTTAGCAAACATTTCACACATTGTGTTTTCAAGGTCAGCAGATAGTCTTGGCACCCTATCATTAGGAAGTAACAATCCAAGTTCATATCTTTATCTACCAGGTGCTTATTTAGGTGGCGGTATGGACACTGGCTCCTATATATACTCTCATATATATATATATATATATATATATATATATATATATATATATATATATATATATATATATATATATATATATATATATATATATATATATATATATATATATATATATATATATATATATATATATATATCTCTTATATATATATGTATATATATATATATATATATATATATATATATATATGTATATATATATATATATATATATAAAAATTAGTGTTTCTGGCTCGCTGGTGTTGGACCGCAGATCCACGTCTTTGTTGTTTCTTCATTGATTTAACGGCTGCGATGAACGCCATCTTTAATTTTCAAGAGGATAGTACTTTGTTGTTGTTATATTAAACTCATATTACCATCCTCTGAGTGATAACGGCGTATTTGGGATTTTATCTTTTCTGACATTCTTTTTGGAAAGTTCCATTTTCATCGAACATATCACGGCGGACTATATTAGCTTCTCGCACAATACATATTGCATCTGTATCATTGTTCTTTTCACATGCATCTGAAAGTGTTTGAAACACTTTAATTTAAATGTTATTAATGCATCGCGAGCCTTCTTGAAAGAGATTAATTATGGTATATGAGCTAGAAGCTTCTCCTTCAATCTTGTCGAATGTAATCCTTGATGTCTGTGCACATTTGTTGTAGTCTTTCATAGAATAACTTTACAAGGTCTGACAGCTTGAACACCGGTGTGATGGTTTCATCCTGTGATGCTTCCTCAGTTTAGTTTTCAGTTGCGCAAAATAATGCCTCGCATTACGTTATTATTATCCACATTGGTTTTGTTCTTGTTTCATTGATCTTGCACTGTTATCTAGTGACCAAAAAGAACGACCCAACAATTTTATCTTCAATGGCAGTATCTCTCTTCTATTAGTTGCTTAAGCAGACTCGTGTGTTCCTTCTGATAACTTGCTGCACTTCGAAGACGTGAGTAACCGCACAAAGGTTTCGGCAGGTTAGATCTTATTTACTCTTGATTACAAAGAAATACACGTGTCAGTTTGCTTTCTGCGTTTCGAGGCGGTTTCCAGCGATGCTGAGGTTCTCAGGCATTTACTTGAT
>JABUQX010147581.1:12500-13681 GCA_015478945.1 Trachelipus rathkii
GGTAGAGGTAGGGATCTATGTCTCGCCAGCACGATCTAATCTATATGGATGAGGTTATGAAAAGAATTGGGAGGTGGGGCAGGAATATTTAAGTGGAAATTTAAGTGGAGGGTTTCCCTATATGAGGGATGATTTGGTTTTGTGTATGAAAATCAGAACAGTTGGAGGTTTGGTAGAATTTTTTAGGGTGTGTAAAGGAGGGGTTTAGTAACACAGATAAGAAGTATAAGGTTATGTGGATAATGGATGGGGACAGATGTTATCGGTAGAGATTGTTAGATGGTGGCTTAACTGGGAAAAAATTGTCTGAATTTATATATTTAGTATATATATTTGAATAGAAAAGAGTGGATAATGCGAATTATTGGAAAGTTGGCAGATAATTTTCTAAAATTGCTGGGTACCTTAAATCGTTGGTTAAGAAAGGGACGGCTAAGTATTGAGTGCGCTAGGGTCTTACTTAGAGGGTATGTTGTTACCATTGTCTTGTAGTGATGGGACTTTGGTGGAATAAGAAATTTATGTCAAAAGTGCAAAGTGTTCCAGATGGACAACCTCTTAGTGGCGTGTTGGGGTGTTTAGAAATGATACTGGAATGAACGTATTAGAGAGTTGTTTGGTGTGGAGAATGGGGCAATGAGGAGAATATCGTAGAAGTACGTTGGGAATGGTTTTAGTCTTGGAAAAAGGATGGATATGGTGATCCCGGTCATTCAACGGATGTATAGTGGTGACTGTTTGGGGAATCATTCGGATGGGAGACCGAGAAGAAAAGTGGTTAGAGAGGAAAAAAATGTGGGTTGAGCCTTGAGAGAAAGGTGCATAAGTTGAATAACGGGGTTTTTGCTTGAGGAGGTATAGTTTGTTAGCCACCTGGACCAAAGGCCGACCTTATTGACGAGATCATAGTGGGGTCCATCACTTGGTCCCGTGAAGCTCTAAGGTGGATTTTCTGACTGCGACGAGTTCTCACTAATTGTATAAAAGGGGCGGTAAGGCTGGGCTTTCTTTTCTACTTGCTTCATATTCTTCTACTATTTTTCTGTTTCAGTTATTACGTACCTTACCTCCGGACCAGGGAAGAAGATGGATGGTGGTGATGTTGCTGATGATGATGATGATAGATAATTGCTATATATATACAGTATATATATACTGTATATATATATATATCTCTCTCT
>JABUQX010147582.1:15000-18420 GCA_015478945.1 Trachelipus rathkii
ATATAAAATAATATATGTATATAATGTAATAATAATATATAATATATATGATTGTATGTATGGGGGATACGGCGCTATGTATAATAATATATATATATAATAATAATAATATAATAATAATAATAATAATAATAATAATAATAATAATATATATATATATATGACAATATGAAATAATAATATGTAATATATGTATATATATAATAATATATATAATATGTAATATAATGTAATAATAATAATATTTAATAATAATAACAATAATGTCAATATTGCAATATATAATATATATATATGTATATTATATGCACATATGTATATTATATGCCTGGGTCATATGTATGCCAGCCATTATATGTATATGTATAACTATGTATATTATATGTGTATACATATGTATATATATGTTTATAATATATACATATATATATATATATATATCATATATGTAATAATAACAATAATAATATCACCTCTGCATATATATATATGTATATAATATAATAATATGATATAATATATTAATATAATATAATATATGCACATAATATATATATGAACATATATATATATATATGTATAACAATTTATATATTTCTTATATATTAATATATAATAATATATATAATATATATATATATATAATAAATATAATATATATATATATATATATATATATATTTAATATAATAATATAATATATATATATATATATGTGGAGGCGTACATTCTATTCTCTATCCAATTTATTCTTGAATTCTATATATTGTGGTGTTCTTCAGAATTCTGCTTTATCCCACTTTTTTCTTTATTCTATTTTCCTTTAATAATATATCTGTTACTGTGTCTCCTCTCCACTCTTAGACTGATAACTTCACCGCTTATAATTACTTCTAATTTGAAACCCGATTTATTCTGCTACATTTAATTGATGCTAGGAGGGTAGCCGTTAAGTAACTAGCCTTTGATCTTTCTAGTTGTGTTAAAGAAGATGTGGTTGTTATCAATGCCTTAATAACTCCGCCTATTCATCTATCTGCTTGACATAATCTTCCACACAGCTATAATTTCTTCTTTGAATACATAACTCTAACCTATTTCTGTTCTTAATATTCTTGATATTTTTATTTCTGATGATCTATCTTAGAAAGATCAAGTTAGGTTCTTTCTAACAAGTTGCTAGGAAACTGGGGGGGGAGTTTCTAACATTTCTTTGGAACTTCTTCTCATCACCCTATTTGCTAACTCTTCATACTGGTGTTGTTCGCCCTTGTATAGAGTATGAATCGAATATCTGGGGTGGTTCCACACATATTGCTTTCCTTTTGGTGTTGTTTGCCCTCGTATAGAGTTTGAATCACATATCTGGAGTGGTTTCACAAATATTGCTCTCAATAGCTTGTCGACTACTTAACTCCCCTACTCTAACTAACTCTCTCAAATCTTTTTATCATTCAAATAGTTGCAAAACTCATTAAATTCTATTGCTATAGTGAAATTTAAATTCCTGTTTTGAATTTTCCAGTCATGTACCTCCTTCTTTAAGGAGAGAGTTCCTGCAACTCCTAATTCAGACAGTCTCATCCTTCCTCTTCCCAACCCTCTGACCCAGACTTAGCTGTTATGCTCAATCTTACATTTACTTCACTGGTAAAGTCTGGGATACACTCTAATTATCTACCTTTCCAACAACCTTTGATTTGGGCAGTTTCAAGCGCTGATATCGACGCATGTCATGCTTTAAATTGATCCTGGTTTAAATTTTTTTTTTTTAAAATGCAATTTAATACTCTGACCTTTCCCCCACCGGAGAGATATACATATATATATATATATATATATATATATATATATATATATATATATATATATATATATATATATATATATATATATATATATATATATATATATATATATATATATCTTCTGAAATAATATGTGTGTATTTATTATATATATATATATATATATATATATATATATATATATATATATATATATATATATATATATATATATATATATATATATATGGACCAAAAAATTTCTTCCATACTATTACCACAATTTTTTTTTTAAATCAACATTTAGAAATTATGAAAACATATATGATAAATGTGTTTGCTATTTTGTAATATATAAAAAGTTTGAGAGATAAGCTGTTTGAAGAATTCCTCCCCCTCAAATATATCTTTGAACTAATCCTAAAACTGATTATTTACTTTAACATATAAAAACCAATTTTTAACTCAAGAAAAAATAAACAATTAAAATTTATTAGTGTTTAATTATTAACTGTTTTGATGTTATAGAATTTTGTTAAAATTGATTATAAATATTTTCTTCTCGTTTATTTACTATTTAAATATATAATTAGGATGTATTAGAAACTCGAAATTTATTAGGTATATATATATAATAATAACTATATATATGTATAATAAATCTATGTATATATATATAATAATAATATATGTATATATATATATATATATATATATATAATTTATATATATATATATAATATATATATATAATAATAATAATAATATATATATATATAATATATATATATATATATATATATATATATATGTTATATATAATAATAATAATATATATATAATAATAATAACTTTACTATAATAATAATATATATATATATATATGTATATATATATATAATATAATAACTGCTTAAATATATATATATATATATATATATAAAAATATACCCGTATATATATATATATATATATATATATATATATATATATATATATATATATATATATATATATATATATCTATATATATATATATATATATTAAAAAACATAATACAAATAACAGATTTAAGATAAATTTTTCTTGAATATAAAATTTCCCACCTCAAGGGCAGTGCCCTATTCTATGAGGGAAATTACTCTAGGTAATTGCTACGTAGGATCAAGACGAGGAATCGAACCCTGTTCCTAAGCACTATGACTCATTCGATTTTCCGCTTATTATTAAAATATTTAGGTTGAATGATTGTGATTATTAAAAAAATGGAGAAAAACTTAAAAAAAATAAAACATAATGACAGATTTAACATGGCTCAATCGGTTTAGCATAAAGTTACCAAGGCAGGGGTTTGGGCACGATTCCTCTTCAGATCGTGGTAGCAATTACCTAAAGAAGTTTCTCTCCTTGAATAGAGAGAGCTATAACGGTTATGTGTGAACTCTTTTTTTTTTTTTTTTTTTAATAATTTTGGTAATTTTAAGAAAAAGATAAAATTAATTAATAGTTAATTAGGAAAATTAGTAAATTAGTTAATTAAAAAAGTTAATAATTATAATAAAATATAACAATTATCACAAAAAACAGCCTGTGAAATAATAACATTACAAGTCACCTTATTATTTATCTCAT
>JABUQX010147583.1:7500-10000 GCA_015478945.1 Trachelipus rathkii
TTCAGTCTTATCTCTACTTTACATTCTGCTGTATGGTCTTCTATCCCACATCTAACTCTATTCACTCATATGCCGATGACTCGACCCTTCATTCTTCAACTCATTTCAATTCTGCTCCCTCTTTTACTTCTAGAATTGCCTCTCGTCTTAATCTTTCCGATTCTATTCTCGCTGATCTGGATAGAATTTCCGATTGGGGTCGTCTGAACCTTGTGAAATTCAATTCTTTAAAAACCCAACTTCTACAAATCTCCCTCTCTAAGACACCTTCTAACTTTTCTATCTCTTTCGACGGTTCTCTCATCTCTCCTGTTGACAATATAAACATCCTTGGCCTTAACATAAACAAAAAAATGTCTTGGAAACCTCACATCACAACGGTTGCTAAGGCGGCCTCAAAGAAACTGGAGTTCATTTAGACTGGACTTTTTTCCTCTTCACAGTTACTCCAGTTATACAAGGGCCTCATCCGCCCTTGTATGGAGTACTGCTCTCATATCTGGGGGGGCTCTGGTTTCACCCGGCTTTTGGATAGGGTCGAGTCAAATGCCAAAAGACTTATAAACTGTCCGTTTCTTTCTAGTTCACTTGATCCTTTTTTTGCGGCGCGATGTTGGTGCTTTATCTCTCTTTTCTATAGGTACCGTAGCGGCAAGTGCTCGAGGGAACTTTCCACTCGCGTGCCACCACCTTTAAGACGCCCTCGTAGCACAAGGGGTGCTGTGTCGGCACATGAGTTTTGTGTTGATATTAGCAACTCCAGACTAGTTCGCTACGGTGCTTCTTCTTTCCTGCCACCTCTGTTCTGTGGAATTCTCTTCCATCTTCTGTGTTTCCTACTCAATTTAATCTCCCTCACTTTAAGGCCCGCGTCTGTGCTCATCTGCGTAATTTGCGTTAGTTGAAGTTTTGTTTATTTTAACACCCCCTCCTTGAATAGGGCTTTGCCCGTGAGCGGTGGTGATAAATGTAAAAAAAAAAAAATAAAAAAATAAATATATATATATATATATATATATATATATATATATATAGATATAAAAAATATCTATATCTCTATATACATATATATAATAGGTTATTAATAATAATGTAATAATAATAATAATAATAATAATAATATATATATATATGTATATATATGTAACTATATAATAATGATAATAATAATATGTATTTAATAGAAATTCTTCTAATAAAATGTTATTAATATAATAATAATAATAATAATAATAATATAATATTATATATATATATGTAATAATATATATATGGAATCTAATAAAAATAATATTATAATAATAATGTAATCATAATAAAATATATTATAATATAATAATAATAATAATAATAATAATATAATAATAATAATAATAATAATAACAATAATAATAATAATAATAATAACAATAATAATAATAATTATTATTTTAGGTATGAATTTATTTTAATAGTAGATGTTTGTAATATAACAGTAATAATATATTAATAATAATGTAATAATAATAATATGTAATAATAATAATAATATCTTATATATCAACAATAATAATAAATGTATATATATATATATATAAACATAATATATAGCAATATATGTCAAATATAACAATTATAATAATAACATAGTATATCTTTATATATATATGCCCATACTCCAATATATATATATATATATATAATAATAATATGAAAAATAATAAACATATAATAAGAAAAATAATAATAATAATTTATATATATACTTATATATATAATATAATAATATATAAAAATGATAATATATAATAATAATAATAATAATAATAATAATAATAATAATAATAATAATATAAAAATAATAATAATAATAATAATAATAATAATAATAATAATAATAATAATAATAATAATAATAATAATAATAATAATAATAATAATAATAATAATAATAATAATATTAAAATGTTGTTTTTGATGATGAAATTGTTGTAATATGTAATGTTTTAGCCACAGGTTAGGTAATGTAATGATTAAAGAAAAAAAAAAAAAAAACATTTTAAAAAAAAAAAATTCGTGTAAAATAAGAAAATAAATATATATATATATATATATATATATATATATATATATATATATATATATATATATATATATATATATATATATATATATATATATATATATATACTTTATATATATATATATGGTGATATTTGGTTTAAAACTACAACTTTTGGTTTAAAACTACAACTCATATCTCAAAAACTACAATAGATACAGGGAAAAGGAATACATTGTTGGAATCCTGGTAACATTTTAGTGCGGAAAATGTAAAAAAAAAAAAAAAAAAAAAAAAAAAAAAAAAAAAAAAAAAAAAGAAAAAAGGAATACATTTTTGGAATCCTTGTAAAATTTTAGTTAGGAAAATGTAAAAAAAAATAAATAAATAAATAAATAAAATAAATATTGGCTATTTTTTTTTTTAGGAGCAGGGGACATAGTATATATATATATATAT
>JABUQX010147584.1:0-21409 GCA_015478945.1 Trachelipus rathkii
GCAGTAAAAGAAAAAAATACTCAACATTTCAGCGAATATATTCAAGAATTTGTTACTGACATCTTAAAAGAATTCGAAATAACAAGAGACAAGTAATTAGCTTAGTGACGGATAACGCATCAAACATGATCAGTAATGATTAAAATTAAATAAGGACAATGAGGATGAGGAACAGGAAGCTGGTAAATGTGATACTGATTTTATTAAATGTCAAAACGAAGAAGTAATAGTTGTTTTCAAAATGAACTTGTTAAAACTATGCATTGCACACATGAGATGTGGAGTTCATACTTTACAGTTAGCAGTGCGTGATGGTCTCCACAATACTCATAGAGCAAATCTTATAAGCAGGGCGAGACAAATAGCAAAAGCAGCACGTACCCCAAAATTAATGGAAGTTCTAAAGAATCAAGTTGCAAAAGTGGCAATCTTAGGTCAACAGACAAGATGGGGAAGTACATGTCTTATGCTCTAAAGGCTTCTGCAACTAAAAGATTATAGTAGTAGTATGATGGCTGCCGGTACTTCTGAACTTTCTCTCTCCGACAGTCAGTGGGAACAAATCGAAACACTCGAAGAATTTTTAAAACACCCATACTTTACAACAAAAAATATTCAATCAGAAGACTTGACTGCAGGAAAATTTTTATAGAGAACGGATTTTAGCAAATCACAAATAAATTCCATGAAAAGAAGGGAAAGAATGTTAACTGAAAATAAAATATTTTTGTCGACAATCTTTGTTTGGAATCTTTCCCAGAACTGAAGATCTGATATTTAAAGCTAGGAGTGTTCTTTGTGAACTAGGACTTAAAAAATGAATAACGCTATCGAACAGCAATCTGGGCCGGAGTCAGATAGTTCAGCAGTTTCAGGAATCCTCGCTTGTAGAATTTTGTCAGATGAAGATGAAGTCAAATTTGCCAGATAATGGGAAAAATTGGAGCATGCAGAAAAGCGATTGAAAAAACTAAAAAGACAATCTACTAGTAAAAGACATTCAACCTAAATATCTTCTAGAAAAATAAAAGGTAGAATTCCATAAGTCATTAGATGGAATAATGAAAATCGACCGGAAATCAAAGTTATCAGTTAAAGAGGCAATCAACTGCTATCCTAAAATTTTGCAAGATGCCGCTTGCACAATTACAGCTTTGCCTCCTATTCAAGTGAATGTTGAGAGCTTATTTTCTGCTTTAAAAATAATAAAATCGGATCTAAGGACATCGCTAAAGGGGGATTTTATTCATGGTTATATTTTTTAAGAACAATTGTTTTGAATAAATTTATATTACATATGGTCGGGCTGTTCAAAGAGAAATTATTTTAAAAGTTAGGAAGAAAGTGAATTATATATATATATATATATATATATATATATATATATATATATATATATATATATATATATATATATATATATATATATATATATATATATATATATATATATATATATATTTATATATATATATATATATATATATATATATATATATATATATATATATATATATATATATATATATATACATATATATACACATATATATATATATATATATATAGTAGATATATATATATATATATATATATATATTTATATATATATATATCTATATATATATATATATATATATATATATATATATATATATTATAAATATATATATATAGTATATATATATATATATATATATATATATATATATATATATATATATATATATATATTTATATATATATATATATATATATATATATATATATATATATATATATATATATATATATATATATATATATATATATATATATATATATATATATATATATATATATATATATATATATATATATATATATATATATATATATATATATATATATATATATATATATATATATTCATATATAAAATCTGTTTTGAATAAATTATGTTATATATGTTCAGGCCCATAGTTCAACGAGGAATTATTTTAACTTTAAGATGAATCTAAAATATGATTTTTATTCTTTTTAGGAAAAAAAATAATATTATATTACGTAACTGTACAGGCAGTTCATCGTTCAAAGAGAATTATATTAAAATTCTAGGAAGAAAGTGAATATTCCTTTTCTGTATTTCTAAAATTTATTTTCTATAAAATATTTTCTAAGTTTTAAATTCTAAGCTAATAAAGATGTCATTAACAAACATTTAATTTCATCATACCCTCAAAATTTTGTATCAGAATTAATGATTTCATGAACTGCAAATGGAGAAAGAATTATAACTAGGGGTCGGAGCGGAGTCGGAGCCGAAACAATTTTAAATGTTGAGCCGGAGTTTATTTGGTGTAATTTTAAATGCTGAGCCGGAGCCGAGTCGAGGTGTGTAATTTTAAAGCTGGAGCCGGTCGGAGGCGGGTAATTTTAAAATGCTGGAGCCGGAGCCGGAGTCGGAGCCGGAAAAAAATTTGCCGGCTCCGCAGCCCTGGTGGTGAGTGTGCTGGGAATCGACCGGCTGGGAGACAAAAAGTGAATTGAGTCGGTAAAGGAATGTCTGGAGGAGAGAAGTGAGTTTGGCAGAGGCTAGAAGAAAGGTGCATAAAAGGAGTGAATGGCAGGGTTTTGTAAGTGGGTTTGTTGAGGCCCACCTGGGCCAAGGGATGAACCTCACATTGACGAGATGCCATAGCGAGGGTCCGTCGCGGTCCCGTGAAGCTCTAGGGTAGATTTTCTGACTGAGACGAGTTCTCACTAAAAGGTATAATGGGGGCGGTAAGGCTGGCTTTCTTTCGACTTGCGTCATATCTGATCACTATTTTGCTCGGTGAATAAAGAAGACCTTACCCAAGCCTTGGGGAAAGAACTTGTATTTATATATATATATATATATATATATATATATATATATATATATATATATATATATATATATATATATATATATATATATATATATATATACATATATATATATATATATATAAATATATATATATACATATATATATATATATATATATAATAGTGATGGACATGACATCCGCATCCGCACCTAAATGTAAAAAATCTGACATCCGCATCCGCATCCTCACTTAACGGTGCTTCGGCATCCGCATCCTCTTTGAAAATGAGGATGTTGGTGGATGTGTTTGATTTTGATTAAATCAGATAAATAAATAATATTTACACATACATACATATATATATATATATATATATATATATATATATATATATATATATATATATATATATATATATATATATATATATATATATATATATATATATATATATATATATACTGTGTATATATATATATATATATATATATATATATATATATATATATATATATATATATATATATATATATATATATATATATATATATATATATATAGTTATATATATATATATATATATATATATATATATATATATATATATATATATATATAGTATATATATATATATACCGTATATATATATATATATATTCTTTCTTTTTCTTTTTCTTTTCTTTTCTTTTCTTCAGGATTCTTCATCCTGTCAGCCGTGCAAGCGTCTTTCTCCAGACATCCCTCTCCTGCACTATTTCTCTTCTCTTAGCACTCATTTTGGTAGCTGACATCTTTCCAGAGAGTCCTCCACCGACTCCGCCCATCTCTTCTTCGGTCTTCCCCTTGGTCTTCTACCCTCTGGTGTCCATTCCCATCTTCTTTTCGGCATTCTGTGTTGCTCCATCCTCTCCAGATGTCCCCAACATCTCAATCTCCCCACATCCATCTTCTTCACCCCCTATATCTTCTCTAATTACTTCATTCCTTATTCTGTCTCTCCTACTCTTTCCAATCATAGTTCTTAATACTCTCATCTCCGCCGCTTGTATTCTACTCTCCTCTCTTCTCGTTGTTGTCCATGTTTCCGCTCCGTACAGCAGCGTTGGAGTCAGTATACTGTTAAAAATCACTTTTTATAACCCCTATTCCGATGTTTCTACCTTTCATCATGGGGTATACCGCTTTCATAACTAATCCATACTTTTCCATTCTTCGCGCAATCTCTCCTCCACTTCCTCCTCTTCTGTTAAAATCTCCGAGATAATTGCAGGTATTTACCGCCTTCACCCTCTCCCCATTCCTCACCATCATTCTCATCCCTCCTCATTTCCTCCTGGTTATTGTTAATATCTCTGTCTTCTGTAAGTTCATCCTCATCCCTGCTTCCCCACTCCTCCGCAAACAACTCCCCCCCCTCTCGAATCGTCTCCTCTCTCTCTCTCTCTCTCTCTCTCTCTCTCTCTCTCTCTCTCTCTCTCTCTCTCTCTCTCTCTCTCTCTCTCTCTCTCTCTCTCTCTCTCTCTCTCTCTCTCTCTCTCTCTCTCTCTCTCTCTCTCTCTCTCTCTCTCTCTCTCTCTCTCTCTCTCGCTGAAAAACAGGCCAGATCGTCCGCATATGCTATTATGTCCCCTTCAAATTCTCCCAGTCTCTTCCTTTCACTTTCCTTATCACCACTTCTAAATATAATATAAACAGCAGTGGCGATAGAACACCCTGCTTCACCCTGTTTTCACCTCAAACCATCTATCGTTCTCGCACTCAGTTCTAACATTACAGCTGCATTTCTCATACATACTTTCTAGCCTTCTTTAATCTACCCCTCACTCCATAATTCCTCTCCATAGCTCTCCAGAGCTTTTTCCTTGGCCCAATCAAATGCCTTTTGCAGGTCGATGAACGCTACAAAGAATCTCTTTCCATATTCCAGCATCTTCTCCAAGACCATTCTCAATGTGAATAAGAGGTCCGTCGTACCTTTTCCCGCTCTGAAGCCATACTGCCAACTTCCTAGTTTATCTTCAACTTTGATTCTCAGTCTCCTTTCCAGTATTCTTTCGTATATTTTGCTAGCAACATTCAGTAAAGCTATCCCTCTGTAGTTGTTACAAATTCTTTTATCTCCTTTCTTATATATAGGGCAAATCACCGCTCTGCCCTACCTTTCCGGCACCTTCCCTCTCTCCAACACTTGTTCATCAAACTGATGATTCTCCTTTTCAGCTCCTCTCCACCACTAACTCCTCAGCCACCCATATATATATATATATATATATATATATATATATATATATATATATATATATATTAGTATATATAATATATATATATATATATGTGAATAGATAAATATATATATATAGAGTATATATATATATATATATATATATATATATATACTTTTAATTCAAACTTCAAAGAGTAAACATCCGCATCCGCATCCCTCATCTACTTTAAGATCCGCATCCGCATCCTCATCATCTTTTAAGATCCGCATCCGCATCCGTATCCGCAAATTTTGACATCCGGTCCATCACTAATTATTTATATATCAATTGTGAGTACTCATTTAAACATATATATATATATATATATATATATATATATATATATATATATATATATATATATATATATATATATAGTATATATATAAATGCGTTTTATAACTTCTCAATTTAAATATTTTGGACAAATAGCTGTAAGAACATTATAAGCGTTGTAAATGCTATATAAACAAATAGAAATACTGAAATATTAGCTTTAAAATAATATAAACATATAAACCTTTTTTTTGTTTAAATCATGGTTTTTCCACCCTACTGTTATTGGTCTGGGAAACCCAAATGTTAAAATATGAAATGTGGGTCACAATATATATATATATATATATATATATATATATATATATATATATATATATATATATATATATATATATATATATATATATATATATATATATATATATATATATATCTATATATATATATATATATATATATATATATATATATATATATATATCTTCTTCTTCTTCTCTTTCTTCATCTTCCTTCTATTTTCCCAAGAATGATAAGGCATTACATGCATCTGAAAAGAAAGCAGTAGAAGAACATGACAAAAGTCGAAAAGAAAGCCCAGCCTTACCGCCCCCTCTGTACCATTAATTAGTGAGAACTCGTCGCAGTCAGAAAGTCCACCCTAGAGCTTCATGGGACAGCGATGGACCCTCACTATGGTAGATCGTCAATGTAAGGGTTCATTCCTTGGCCCAGGTGGGCCACAACCATACCCCCTCACAATCCCCCGCCATTCACTCCTATCACTTCTTCGCCTCTACCAAACTGCTCACATTTTTCTCCTTCAAACATTCGTTTACTGACTCAATCCACTTTTCTTCGGTCTCCCAGCCGGTCGGTTCCCAAAACACTCGCCACTATACATCCGCTTAACCAACCGACTATCTTTCATCCTTTCCATATGACCAAACCATCTCAACATATCTTTCATTTATTCTCATTTACCCCTTTCTTCACCACACAACTCTAATTAGTTCATTCCTCATTTTATCAATTCTTCTCACACCTAGCACACCCCTAAGATTGTCCATCTGAACACATTGAACTTTAGATCTATACTTCTTATTCCAGACCATAGTCCACTACTACTGTACAATAACACAGGTAACAACATACCCTCATGTAAGATCCTAGCACACTCAAGACTTAGTCCCTTTACATTCAACAACGATTTAATTTCACCAGCCACCTTCCTGCCATTCAGAACTTTCCTACTACACTCTGCATCGTCCGTTCCCTTCTCATCCAACATATATCCTAAATATTTAAACTCAGACACTTGTTCCAGCTGCTCACCATCTAACATAACTTCACACTGAGGACTCTCCTCACTCACATACTTTCATAACCTTACCTATCCACAAGCATTTCAAGCCCTCCTTTACACACCCTGCCAAATCTCTCTACCACCCTCTCAAACTCTCAGATTCGCCACACAGAACCAAATCATCTGCATATAATGGAGGGCACCTCCACTCATCTCCGTTCTCCATTATTCTAACACCATTTCCTGCCATCCCCACCTCGAATTCTTTCATAACCCCATCCATATACAAATTGGATTATAACTAAGGAGACATAACACAACCCTGTCTCTCCTCTGCTATTAATCCTAAACCAATCACCATTGACACCATTTATTCTTACACACACCTTCACTATCGTCATACATACTTTTGATTCCATTCAGAAGCCTACCACCAACACCATATATCACTAAACCTTCCATATTAACCCTATCATACGCCTGTTGCAAATCCATAAAACCTAAATACAATTTATTCTTCTTCACCCTCATTTTCTCAATCATTTGTTTCAATGTAAAGATTTGATCCACACATCCTCTACCACTCCTAAACGCACCTTGTTCTTCACCAATCAGTCCTTCAGTCACTCGACGCACTCTTTCGACCAAAATTGCATATATCTTCCCAGCAACACTCAATAAACTAATTCCCTATAATTCCTACAGTTCCCTTTACCACCTTATTCTTATATATGGGTGCCATACTGCCTCCTCCAATCACTTGGAACTATACCCTCCATAAACGCTTTATTACACAACTTCCAAATCCAATCAATCACCGTCTCGCCTCCGTTCTTGATCATTTCACCAGTAATTTTATCTATACCTGCAGATTTACCATTCTTCAACTTTCTCACTCTACCCATTAAATCCTTGCTAATAACCTCATCCCCAAAATCCCTATTCCTTCTTGCACCATCAAACCACACACACATTCACTATCACCTCTTCATTACTGTTAATATTGTGCAGATTTAATGTTCTTTCCACACTCCCCTCACATCCATTTCATCAGTTACATATATATATATATATTATATATATATATATATATATATATATATATATATATATATATATATATAGTATATATAGTATATATATATATATATATATATATATATATATATATATATATATATATATATATATATATATATATATATATATAATTTTCAGTTTGACGAGTTAAAACAATGTGCAAACAACAAGAACTTTTTCACTTTTATCAATATTTGTTGTAACGAGAAAAATGTATCTCGCGTCTTGATTATTAAAATGCTTCTTTCTGACAAAGAAAAATCTCATCATTTCATTGTGTGCAACCGGCGAGTACGACCCTCCTACAAAGGAACTACCTTCGTGAAAGGCGGTGATAACGACTGTACCCAAAACATTTTGGTGGTAAAAGACTTCATCGAAAATGGCCGGGTATCTAAGAGGTTGATAGATTATAATTTCAGTGAGAAAGAAAATAAATTTAAATGTGAAAGCAATCAAATTTACCTTTTATACGTGACAACGGAAACACAGTTTCAAATATTTCTTGCAACTAAAGATTTTAATCCTTCACCTCATATCATTGGAAAGATAATCTCGCCAAGCAATTTAAAAGATTGCATAAATTATGATCATTCTTCATTTCTGAGTATTTTAGACTGCGGTATTATTTTGGAGTTTAATATATATATATATATATATATATATATATATATATATATATATATATATATATATATATATATATATATATATATATATATATATATATATATATATATATATATATATATATATATATATATATATATATATATATATGGGTAATTAAACCAGTCCTTTTGAATTTTTATGAATCAAATAAATTTAAATTTTAGATGAAAACTTCACATTATCGTAATTTTCTTTTATTTTATACATCATATATATATATATATATATATATATTTTTATATATATATATAATAACTAATAATAGTTATAATAATATATATAACTAACTATATATATATGGTAACTGCTATATATATATATATATATAATATAATATATATATATATATATTTACCAATATATATAATTTCTCTCTCTCTCTCTTCTCTCTCTCTCTCTCTCTCTCTGTCTCTCTACTCTCTCTCTCTCTCTCTCTCTCTCTCTCTCTCTCTCTCTCTCTCTCTCTCTCTTTCTCTCTCTCTATATATATATATATACTCTCTCTTGAAAGAACTACTTTATATTTCATAAGTAGTCCTCATTCGTTCATAGCGTAAATAAGTCAATACTTATGTTCCAATGTAAGTGGACTTTGGTGGAAAGCAAATTCTTTATATGATTTTGTGGATTATATTATTTTTGAAAGTTCTATCACTGGTACATCGTATCCATTCACTTTGGAAAGTACAAAAGAGGCATTATATTCTTGACGCTTTGTAGGGATATATATATATATATATATATATATATATATATATATATATACTATATATATATATATATATATATATATATATATATATATATATATATATATATATATATATATATTTATATACTATATATATATATATATATATATATATATATATATATATATATATATATATATATATATAATTTTCAATCAAATTAAATGTTTAATTTTTATCTGGATATCATTCAATTTCAAAAAAAATAAAAAATTTATTTTTTAATTTGAATTTTTTTAATCATTATCTTCCAGTAATTTATATCTATATATATATATATATATATATATATATATATATATATATATATATATATATATATATATATATATATATATATATATATATATAAAAATATATATATAGTCAATAATACATTACCACCACGGCCCACACATAAAAATATGTTTCCCAATTTACTACTGATGGTCGACACATTTCAGGAGTGGATAACTTCCAGTGGTGTAGTGGAGCGGGAACGCGTGGGAACGGCGTTCCCACACTGGTTTTCCACAGTAAAAAAAAAATAGCCAATTAAAAAAAATTTACAGATATTGATTTGGTATAAAATGATTGATGTAAATAATAAAACAATACTTTACAAACATTTGTAAACTCGATTGATGTTGATCTTAAATAATAATATGCAAAATATCACTAAAATGGAATAAAAATCCCTCAAGTAGAAACACTGTCGCCTGGCCGTCGCGTATCCGGCGTTCGTGTGGTAACCTGTCTGTCTTCAATATCTTGTCATTGTGCCTGTGCATTACGTTAGTTCGCGTTACGCTTTACGTTGTTGTCTGTAGCCGTTGTTAATAATAAATAATCAGACGAACTGAAGGGTGAACGCAATTACTCAGTGTCAGTATGCATTATGGAATCGTCCAAGATAAATCAAAAAACACTTCTGTCGTTCTTCACTAAACAAAATAAAGATATAGGCGAACATTTGACCGAGGATTCAGATGATTAAAGTGGTTTACCGGCAACAGCTGTAAGTTCTTCTTCTGTAAGTTCTTCATCTTCGGCAACACCTGAAGTTGAAAATGTATCAAAATGGCCTTCTATATGGTCTAAGGATATGTGGGAACGCAAAAAAAGTTCCCCTGGTTAGATTGCAAAAACGGTAAATTAGGCTGTACATTATGTAGCCAAGTTTCTCATCCTGGTGCTTTCAAGAAGGAAAGTACTTCAATTTCTAAAGAATGGTGTACATTTACAATCACTTTCAATGGGTCTAATAAGTCTGCCCAACTTACTTCTTTAAGAAAAAAAATTTTCCTACACAAACAATCAGCAGGCCACTTGACAGCTGAGACCATATCTGCTAAGGCGGATAAGGAAACTATTGAAAATGTTTGTGATAAAATGAACATGTCCAACCTTAATAGAAGGCTTTTCACCACAGCAGCGAACCATCTACACGGACCGACAATAACGAAAAAGAATATATTTCACTTCTTTCAGAATTGCAAGTGCTTGAAAGCAAAAGCTGACCTCCCAACAAATCAGTTGGATACCGTGAAAAATAAATCGAAAAGCTCTGTGCAAGATTCAGGTTGAATTTAAACAAAATTAAAAACAGCTTCAGAGATTATCTAGAAAACAGCACGGTCATTCCAAAGGATTTAAACCCACTGATGAATTGCTCCAAGCTCATTCCTTGCAGTTCATCAGAGTGTGAACGGGGTTTTAGTCATATGAATATAATAATATCGCCAACTAGAACATGACTGACCATCGAACACGTATCAGCCCTAATGTTTATTAAGTTGAATGGCCCAAATATCCGGACATGGAATCCAGAGCATTACGTCAGGACATGGTTACGACAACACTGCACAGCTGATGATACTAGAACTCGACGAGCTAAACATGAACCCGACAAAGAAGAAGACGCATTTGCTGATTATTTGTAAACGGTTGATTATATTTTCTTGGATTTGTGATTTATAGAATATGTTTTATTAAAAAAATGAGGTTATGTTAGTAAGGTTAGTTTAACCTACATAAGAATAGTTGAATAAAAGTATAACTATTTTATGAATTATGATGTATTGTAAAATAATAAAGTAATTAAGTAAATCTATAAAAATAAGGTTACTATTTCTTTATTTTCTTTTTCCTATAATTATCCATATTATTTAATAGATTCCTGAAGACTCAGCGTTATTCAGCGAGCTCAGATACATTCTATGCTCTTAGCTATTGTAGGTATTCTAGGAAATCATATAAATACGACTTTCCTTATAATTTGACAAATATATTTAACGTTCCCACACTGGAAAATTTGCCATTACACCACTGGTCCTGGCTCATACATATTTTAAATGTCCAATAAAATTTGGATGAAACGAATATTCAGTCATAAATAAAAAAAAAAAAAATTTGTCCTTACATTATAAATAGTCCTAAAAGTACAAAAAAAAGATGTCCTTACATTATAAATAGTCCTAAAAGTACATAGCAAAATCATATATTGTACAGAATATTCAGTTCTTGAAGATAAGGGAAAATAGAGTTACTGTTATAGTGAGAGGATTCAGATAAGATATATGATAACCTTTTAGAAGGTGTTATGTACCTTAAAAGTAGTAAGGGGTGGACAACTGGCAGCCGGAAGTTGCAAAGCAACATTTTGCAACATCCGGTTTTTCAAGGTTAGGGTTTTCAAGCTCGGTGACACCGAATTTAAAGTCTAGAAGACCGTTTTCTGAGTTTTAACCCCCCAGAAGGGAGCTTTTTGGTTCCTGGAAGGTTTTAAATGATCGGGAGATCATTTTTGATGATTCCAATCGATTTATCAATGTTTAAATCGTCTTTCTACGTGCTCTGGTTGATTTTTTACATTGAAAAATATTATAGAAAGAAAATCACCACTATTTAAAATTCAATTGATATATCGTTGTAGAGGGGAACGATTTCGTCGTTAATATCCATGAAATGACTCACTTTTTTTGCGTATATATATCTACCGGGTTAGGTTTATCGTACCGTTCTAAAATTTGGCCACGTGCTAGCTCCCAAAATAGGAAATGATCGTAGAAGGCTGAAATTTGGAGAAAGGAGTCTGAGTCGGATTCCAGGGAGGGTCCCTCCTGAAAAAGAAGAAATGCACAGAGTGCAAAACACAGGAAGATGGAGAAAGGAGTCAGAGTTGTCACCGGCACCAATGCTGGAGCCGGTGCGGTGCTGAGTTAATAAATATTAATCTGACTCCGACTCCTTTCTCCAAATTTCAGCCTTCTACGATCATTTCCTATTTTGGGGTGCACGGACACGTTACGTCACCACCTAGCGCGCGGCCAAATTTTAGGACGGTTGGTCGTTGGAAGAGCAACCAAAATGATCATGTTCAGGAATGGAAGCGATATCAGCATCTGCCAAGCAAGCAGATTCAGATATGGGTGGAGAATATGGGAATGTTTCCATGGAGGCAGTGTAGGAAGGTGACACCGGAAAAGTGTCTGACGCTAGAGACTTTGTCAGTGAGCCATCAGGTGGGTGATTTTGGAAAACTGGACGATTTGGGCTAAGATAGGGGAACTTTTGGGTCCCATTTCGTACCACCAGCAGATTTAGAACTTTTGAAGGGCTTGCGGTGTTTGCTTTGAACGGTTTTCCATTCATCTCTCTCGGAAGCGCAAGAAGCATTAGAGAGAGTGCGTCACATCAGGTTCCATTTGGGAATTGTGATCCATTTCATCCACTAGGGCATAGAATAGTTTAGGGAGTGCTGAGGTAGAAAACTCGGAAGAAGAGTTATAGTAGTATTCAGAAGAGCTTGAATAATCCTCCAAGCTATGAGAGAGTTAGTTGGTGGGTTGTTCAATAGCTGTGACTGTTTAGGTACAATCTATTGAAGTCCCTGTTGTTGCCTTAGAGATAGACTTATAACGAGGTCTCTTCTGAGTTGGATTTTTTTACATCTGGGATCAGTGTGTTTTGCATTAGAAAATCGGATGTTTTGTATTTTAGCGAATAATCTTTAGCTTGGTGATTAATCTGTTCTTTGTGTTTAGGAGCATCTTTTTCAGGAAAATGAGTAACGGTGGAAGACAGGTTAGAAAACAAAGATGCAGCCCTCTTGCATGAGTTTAGCGAACTCATCGGGAGAGTATAGGTCAGAGTGTCTTGGCAGGAAATGCTCTCCAAGCTTGTATTGGATGAACCAACTTAGTTCATTGTTCGTTGATTGAAAATTAGCACTAGGAGTAGGGTTGTTGATGGCATTTTGAATGGGAGATTGGATCAAGGGCTGCTTTTGAAAAAGCGTATATTTCTTAAGGAATGGTAGTCCTTTTTCCACACAACAGGTTACAAATTAGAGACTCGCACAACTTTCCCGAGGTAACACGTATACCGTAGGAGGAGAGCGGGGGAGACAAAGTAATATATATATATATATATACTGCTATATATATATATATATATATATATATATATATATATATATATATATATATATATATATATATATATATATATATATATATATATATATATATATATATATATATATATACCTATATATATTTATATTTATATATATACTAGATCACACAATTTCTCCTACTCTACAAACATACTTTCCCCGACGTATGCCTCAGCCTTCTACTAAAAGCCAGAAGTTGATAATGGCTCTGGACCCTAGAATCTACATATGTCAATATGCAACAGGTGATGGAGAAACTCCATAAACTAGCAATAGATGCAAACAACGAATTCACAAACAGTTCCCATCTCACCACGTTACCTCCTTCAAAACACAATTCAGATCATGAAGTCTGCCTCAACCCACAACAACCCCACATCACACAAAAAAACAATATAATATTACGATTCAACATAAACGGCTACACAACAAACCCAAAGAGAAATAGAAGTCTTTCTAAAACATCACAACATACACATAGCACATGAAAGAAGCCTACCTACCTGATAATTATCCAGAACCAAAATTCTATGGCTATGATGCCATCTTCCTCCCAAACCCCCCAAAATCGCACTCTACTAGCCCTTTAATACTATCCTTTTTCCATTTCCACCTTACAAGCTACAAGCAGCGTGGCAAAACACCATAAAAACACAGTCCTTCACAATAATGATAAACAAAAAACCCAATGCTAATAAACATCTACATTCCCCACCACACCTCGCCACAATGCCCAGAAAACAAACCAAACCCCTCCGAAATCTCCGACCTTCCAAACCTCATAATGGGAGGCGACTTCAACTCTCACCACCCAACATGGTACAACGCCCAAGAATCAAACCAAAGAAGAACCCACATCATAGCTAACCTTGAAAACCTTAACTTCTTAAGCAACACAAACAACCACACTAGAAACCCACCTCAAACCAACCAAACAGGCACATCACCAGACATAACACTATTTTCACCATCTTTACATACAAAACTCCACTGGCCAACGCAAACCAATCTAAACTCCGACCACCTACCCATCATCATATAATACCAAAATGTTAGCAAATCAATCTACCCAACCAGAAACACATACACAAACTACAAAAAAAGCAGACTGGACACAATTCACCGACCATAGGAGGAAAATGAAGTAAATGAACAGTTTGGAAGGAGGACGAATTGGGACTTACAAGAGAATTGGAAGCTATTCTGGAAGAAAGTTCGAAATCTTAAGAATGAGGATGAAAAGGGATGGTACTTTCGTGACAAATGAAATGGATGTGAGAAGGGTGTGCAGGGACCACTTTGAAAATCTGCATAACATTGGCAGCAATGAAGAGATGGTAGTGAATGTGTGTGGGTTTGATGTTGAAAGAAGAAATAGGTGATTTGGGGATGAAGTTATTAGTAGAGAAGAGGTAATAGGTATAGGGAGAATGTTGAAGAATGGTAAATCAGCAGGTATAGATCGAATTACTGGTGAAATGATAAAAAATAGAGGCGAAAGTGTGACTGACTGGATATGGAAGTTGTGTAAGCGTTTATGGATGGTATAGTTCCGAAGGATTGGTGGAGAGCAGTGATAGTACCTTTTTATAAGGGTAAGAGGGAACTATAGGGAGATTAGTTTGTTGAGTGCTTTAGTTAAGATATATGCTGGTATTTTGGTTGAAAGGGTGCGTCGAGTGACTGAGGGACTGACTGGGGAAGAATAAAGTGCATTTATAGAAGTAGAGGATATGTAGATAAAATCTTTACATAGATACAAATGATTAAGAAAATAAAAGATATGAAGAATAAATTATATTTAGGTTTTATGGACTTGCAACAGGCGTATGACAGAATTAATAGGAAAGCTCTGTGGGAGGTGTTGGTGATAGATTTCTGAATGAAATCAAAAGTATGTATGAAGATAGTGAAGAGTAGTAAAAAATAAATAGAGTTCAAGGTGATTTTTTTAATAGTGCAGTGGTGCAGGAACGTATTATGTCTCCTTATCTACTTAATTTGCCTATGGATGTAGTGATGAAAGAAATAAAGGTAGGAGTGGCAAGGGAGAGTGTTAGAATGATGTAAAATGAAAAGAGTGAAGGGTGAACTTCTTATTGTGCGCTGATGATTTGATTTTGTGTGACGGATCTGAGGAAAGTTCGAGAGAATTGGTAGAGGGGTTTGGCAGTGTATAAATGGAGTGATTTGAAAGAAATTGTAGTAAAGAGTAATATGATGGAGCAAGTGATGAGTGAGTAATGTGAGTGAGAAGAGTCCACTGCGTAAAATCATGTTGGATGGTGAGGAACTGAAATAAGTTTCTGGGTTTAAATATTTAAGCTATGTGTTGAAAGAAAAAATAAATAGGGAACGGATGACGCAGAGGGTAGTAGGAAAGTTGTGAATGGTAGGAAGGTGACTGGTCCAATTAAATCCTTGTTCAATGCAAAAGGACTAAGTCTTGAGTGCGTATAATCTGCCCAGATGAACAATCGTTGGGGCGTGTTAGGTAAGAGAAGAATTGATAAGTGAGGAATGAACGTGTTTGGGAGTTATGAGGGTCTGAAGAGAGGCTTAAATGAGAGAGTAAACGAGCGTACTAAGATGGCATGGTTATATGGAATGAATGGATGATAATCGGTTGGTTAAGCTGTTGGTTAAGTGTCCTGGGAATCGACCGGATAGGAGACCGAAGAAAGAGTGGATTGATTCATAAGTAGAGGAATGTCTGAAGAAAAGGAATGTGAGTTTTTCAGAGGCGAGAAGAAAGGTGCATAATAGGAGTAAAAGGAGTATGGTTGTGTTCCTGGCCCAAGGGTTGAACCCTTCTTTGACGAGATATCACAGTGAGGGTCCTTCGAGGCCTTGTATAGCCCTAGAGTGGATTATTTTTACTGCGACGAGCTCTCACTTAAGGATTTGAGGGGATGGTGGGGTGATGGCTTTCCTTTCGATTTACGTCACCTTATACTAATTTTTCTGTTTGTGGTGAATGTTGCGAACCCCACCCACAGTCTTGGGAGAGGATATATATATATATATATATATATATATATATATATATATATATATATATATATATATATATATATATATATATATATATATATATATATATATATATAAATATATATATATATATATAGAAGGGTCAAAATGAAGGGTGCAAATGAAGGTTGAAGAAACGAGGAACTGTTATCAGCAAACCTATATTTAAAAAAATAAACAATATATAATAAACATAACAGTAATAACAATAAAATAAATAATAAATAGAAATACAAAACACATGAAATTAGATGTATGAGATCAGATACAAAACATGATTTAAAAATAAGTAAATAAAATAGTATCTCCTTAAATGCAGTTTTCTTTGACGAGGGGAGATTAAGGGTGACCTTTATAATTCGAAATACTAATTAATATATAAATTCAAATAACGTGAAATAAAATATGCACTCGAAATAAATTGTAAATTTAGTATGCTATTTGTAAATAAAATAAATTGACTAAAAAACTACTATGAAAATATGGAACACCAGAAATATTCAATAACAAATATTTTAACCAGGGCTGAGGAGTCGTAAAATAAATTTTTCGACTCCGACTCCGACTCCGGCTCGGAAAATCCAAATTTGGATTTTCGACTCAGTTCTCGACTCCGACTCCACTTAAACAAAATTTTTCGACTCGACTCCGACTCCGACTCCATAAACAAAAATTTTCGACTCCGACTCCGACTCCGACTCCGACTCCAGCAGTCAAATTCAAAATTTCGACTCTGACTCAGCTTAGTGCTTACAAAGTTACAATAAAACATTTTTTTGTTTCAACTATTTTTCCGCTTGCTTTTGAGAATAAAAAAAATATACCACTTTTCCAATGAATCTAATCTCTAAATGCTATACGGTAAATACCGTAAAGACTAGAAGAGGTGTAGCAGATATCCGCACCTGCATAATATTTCTCTACCCGCTCCGCATTTGCATTCGCATCCGCATGAATTTTTTTGCGGATGGCGGATAGTATTCATTATGAATTATGAGACTAGATGTTCCTCCTTTTTGTAACGCAAGATGTTCAGACTCGTTGGAATAGTAGTTAGTACATGCTTGAGAGGATGGGAAAAATAAATGAAGCTGTCTCCACTAGCTCTTCGAACGAACTAAAGATTGAGAAACGATGAGTGATGATATGTGATTTTAGGTAATTCTGTTAACATTCAATAATTTGAAGAGTATCAGATACTATCTCGAAGAGATTCTTGTTTGCGAAGGGTTTCTCTAGTTTTAACGATGAAAGCTGTGCAAAATGCTGCTATTAAAAGTAGGGGTCAAAGGTGACAGAAGCACTAATGCTGGAGATAGATAATAGATTTCAAAATCTGCAAAACGATTACACGCATCTGCAATAGTAACTTTTTCTGGATCCTAGATACAAAACCAAACTTCTTGAGCCACGTGTTTCACAAAGGGTTAAAATTGTTTAGTATGCCTATGTGTTGATGCTATAAAGCCAGGAACCTACCAGCCAGCAAAGAAAAAATTTGCAGACGAGTTACTGTTTACCTGCTGAAACCATTAAGATCGTGAACGTTCTTTTGGCTTCTAGCAGCGATGAAGAGTCTTGTTCAGAGGTGTCGAACTCTGTCATCGATCGAAGATTATCAAAAGCAAACTCTTGGAATCGGACAAGATCCATTGGGTTTGATGGCGTGATCATTAAGTTTTCACATCTCTTACAGAACTCCGCAGGGAATGCCAGAATGCCTTTCAATAAGTGTTGCTGGCAAACTATCTTTCAACGTGCAGATCTCATTTACGAAGAAAAGAAAAGAGAAGCAAACTCTCCTTTTAAAGGGGCTCAGAAGCTTTGGTTTTTGAAGCATAATATATAAATTTATTAATTCAAATATTATTCTACATATAATCTTTTTTCAAATGGGTTGAGGCTGGGAAAGAGATTGGTGGGGTACAAAAGAGTTGGGTCATATCTATAATCTATTAAAAGGTATATATATATATATATATATATATATATATATATATATATATATATATATATATATATATATATATATATAAATAGATAAATATATATATATATATGTATATCTATATATATATATATATATATATATATATATATATATATATATGTATATATATATATATATATACTTATATATATATATATATATATATCTTTATATATATATATATATATATATATATATATATATATATATATATATATATATATACTATGCTATATATATATAACATATATATATATATATATATATATATATATTACAACTCCCAGGAAGGGCTTTCGCCCTGTCAGTTGGTCAAACTCCTTTTGGCCCAGAAACTCTTAACCTAGAGCATTTTAGAAAACCATTTCTTTTTGCAATTGTTTCCGATGCCAGTCCTCTGGTTAATACTCTCAGGTAGGGTTTTCGCCCTTTCAGTAGAACTAGCATCTTCTTTCATTAGGCTTCAAAACTCGTTCACCCAGAGGTCTCCAGAGGATCTTGCTTCTAGGCTCTAACACTGATTAGTACGCTAAAGCAAAGGAAAGGACCAGGTTGCTGTCGCCCTATAACCATGCGAAGAAAATCTTCCCTTGTTCAGAGATATAAGAATTTCCACCTTTTATAAATACATATATATATATATATATATATATATATATATATATATATATATATATATATATATATATATATATATATATATATATATATATATATATATATATATATATATATATATATATAATTACTAATGACTAAGACTCTAAAATCCTCATCCTCAATCCGCGGATGGTGATTTTATATCCGCATCTGGATAGTCAAAAATCACCACTACCTTCATCTATAGTAAAGTTGTAAAGATGCAGGCGCAATTTCGCTTTGTAACCAATCTGATATTTCAGTTTCGAAACAATGTGTATGTAATTATAATTTAAATTATTTTCATTTTTATTATAAAAACAGCCATTTTAAAATTAACAGTTTAATACTTTCAGTTTCAATAATAATAATAATAATAATAATAATAATAATAATAATAATAATAATAATAATAATGTGTATCGTGTATGTAATATAGTTCTGGTACCAAACGTCGACGCCGGCTGCGCCCCGACTGCCTTACGCAGGAATTTTCGACTCCGAGACTCCGACTCCACTTGCAGAATTTTCGAAACAAACAAACTCTGACTCCTGGAAGAGTACGACTCCGACCAGGCTCGACTCAAGGCTCATACTCCATGCCCTGATTTTAACACAGTAAAATGTAAAATGGCTACCTTTTATGAAAAATACTGATAATTGAACATACCCAAAACGTTTCGTAAAAAAGTGTAAAAAATAATGTGATAAGGCAAATGTTGCGAAAAAACACAATTGTTGGAATCACAAATAAACAGGGATTGATATAACATCTAAACACGGAATAGTAGATATCAACCTCTTTTTCATCATAAAACAGTGAGAGATGATGAGAAAACGTTCCATCAAACAAAAAATGGTTAATCACAAGGAGAAGGCAAAAGAAAACGAGCGACAAACGAGCTATCTATTGATTAAAACAAGAAAGCTGAGAGAGAGAGAGAGAGTTAGTGAATAAAGTATAATGAGGGACTTTGGTTACCCCCTCTAGGACAGGTCTCAAAGTGAAGCGAAGAACAGGGCAGAAGAGGCCGACCAGCTCAGGGCGCGGGCTGGTTGAGCGACCGGCGAGGAGGAGAAGGCAGAAGGAGGCGTTGACGAACGAGCAGGAAGAGAAGGATTAGGTGGAGAAGGTACGGGCGGAGTAGGGAAAAGAGGAGGCGGAGGAGGAGGGGCGGGAGGTGTAGGAGGAAGATGAGACGGAGGAGTAGGAACCGACGGGCGGGCAGGCGAAGCAACAGGCATCAACGGAGGAAAACGAGAAGGAGCAGGAAGAATGGGCGTGGAATGAGGAACGATGTCAGCCGAAGAAGCAGGATCAGCATCTAAGAATGCTGGCTTGATCCTGTCGATTGACACGTTCTCCACTTTGGAACCCTTCTGTAAAGTAGAGTACTTACGCTGACGTTGCACAACACGGAAAAGGACCATCGTATCGGGCCTGTAGTGGACCGCGATGTGAATCGTGACGGACCAACACGTGTGTGCAGGAGTCAAGCCCAGAGGGAATGTAAGTGGCACGAGGGATCTGGCGAGGCAAAGAAGGCTTCCAAGAATCAGCACACTGACGAAGACGGGTAAGGAAGGTGTGGTGATCCGAAGTTGTAGGCGAAGGGATGACAAATTCGCCAGGGATGCGAATAGAAGAACCATAGACGAGTTCAGCTGATGAACATTGGAGGTCTTCCTTGTAAGAAGTTCGGATGCCTAGGAGAACGAGAGAAAGGGTTTCAGAACAGTTCTCTGGGTTTCATGAGCCATTAAAGAAGCCTTCAGCTGTCGGTGGAACCTTTCTATCATGCCCTGGGCCATAGGATGGCATGCACAGGAGCGGAGACTTTTGGAGCCAAGAAGGATCATAAGGTCCTTCCAAAGGTAGGAGTCGAACTGTCTGCCTTGATCCGTTGAGGCTGTAGAGGAAGTTCCGAACCTAGCAATCAGTGAAAAAGAAATGCCTGGGCAATAGTTTCACCAGGTCGCAAAGCAGGGTTGTGGAGTCGGTTACAAAATTTCCCGACTCCGACTCCGACCCTCTGAAAATTACCGACTCCGACTCCGACCTCTTTGAAAATTACCGACTCCGACTCCGACTCAAACTCATGGTGATTACCGACTCCGACCACCT
>JABUQX010147585.1:10000-12375 GCA_015478945.1 Trachelipus rathkii
CGATAATAAACAAAAGAATTGCGCAAAACGTGCACGACATCCGCTATTTACTGAATATTGAAGATAGAGATAGAAGGGAACAGAGCCAAGGCACCTGAGGTTTGGCTAAGAAGAAGACGTTTGGTCTGGAGGAAGAAAAATGGTGCCCAACAAAGTCCTACAATGTGATAATTAGAATAGAACGATGTAAAAATTAATGAAAAAGAAATCGTGCACAAGAGCAAAAACACTACAAATTCTTAGTAATATTGACCTCATCCCCGGAGGCGACCAACTTCCAAGTAATGAAGGAGAGGAGTGGAGGGGAGGAGGAGGAGGAGCAGATGTAAACGAGGGACATTGTTAGGATTCCGTCACTCCAATCATCTCCGAGTTAAGTTTATGTTTCACTATTTTTTTGAGCTATTTAAAAGAATATGCTAGACTGAATACTTGTAAGCCTGTGGGAACATGTGATTAAGATTGAGAGTCATCGGAGTACCCACTAAACAAGTTTACCAAACACCACAGTGTATGTGTGAGAGAACTATAGTCTACCTCTAATATGGTGAAGCACGAAAATGATGAACCAACTCTTTTTATTCTTTTCATTAATAATGATCTTCTCTATATTTCATCACCTATCCATTCTTATGCTGACGATTCCACTCTTCATTACTTCTTTCAAATTGAAATACTTCCCACTCAACACCAAATGGTCGCAGTTAAGATGTCCGTCTTGGATCAACTAACGCCTGATCATTCTTGCTTCCTTAATTGGGCTGAGAAAATATGGTTGCTAATAGTTTAAAAAAGCAGTTCTTTGTCTATCTACTCGACAAATTCTTCTAAATAACCCTAACATCTTCTAAAATGCAAAAAATCTTTTTTATATATAATCTTAGTATCTCCTTTTCTCGTAAACTTTCTTAGAAGGAATACATTATTTTTCTTACTAAGTTGCTAAAAGGTTTGGTGCTCGATTGACCTCTTTAGAGCTTCTTCAAACAATTCAGATTGATTCCTTTCTATAAGGGCGTTGTTCTTCCTTATATGAAAGGTATCACATAACTGAAGTAGTTTTACTCACACAACCTTTCTTAGAAAAGTAGAATGGAAAGCTTTTTCTCCCTATTAAATTTCGTACTCCCCCCTGACATTCTCTAGTCACTCTCCTACCCTCGAACAATTACACTACACTATACTACACTACACTACACTACACTACACTACACTACACTACACTACACTACACTACACTACACTACACTACACTACACTACACTACACTACACTACACTACACTACACTACACTACACTACACTACACTACACTACACTACACTACACTACACTACACTACACTACACTACACTACACTACACTACACTACACTACACTACACTACACTACACTACACTACACTACACTACACTACACTACACTACACTACACTACACTACACTACACTACTTAAAATATCGTTATTACTATATGCTTTTTCAAACGTAGTTTATCGTCATATCAGTCCCTGTCCTGTCTGTCTGTCTGTCTGTCTGTCTGTCTGTCTGTCTGTCTGTCTGTCTGTCTGTCTGTCTGTCTGTCTGTCCTGTCTGTCTGTCTGTCCACCTGCTCTCATGCTGTCTGTCTGTCTGTCTGTCTGTCTGTCTGTCTGTCTGTCTGTCTGTCTGTCTGTCTGTCTGTCTGTCTGTCTGTCTGTCTGTCTGTCTGTCTGTCTGTCTGTCTGTCTGTCTGTCTGTCTCTCTCTCTCTCTCTCTCTCTCTCTCTCTCTCTCTCTCTCTCTCTCTCTCTCTCTCTCTCTCTCTCTCTCTCTCTCTCTCTCTCTCTCTCTCTCTCTCTCTCTCCTCTCTCTCTCTCTCTCTTACAATATATATATATATATATATATATATATATATATATATATGTAATATATAAATATGTATATATATATATATATATATATATAACTATATATATATATATATATATGTATGTATAATAATATAATAATATATATATATATATATATATATATATATAAATATATATATATATATATATATATATAGATAAATAGATAATAATGGAGAAATATATATACTAATAAATAATAATAATAATAAGAATTATATATATATATAAAAAAAGAAAAAATATACAGAATAAATTTCTTTAATAATAATATATATATATATAATAATATATAATATATATATATATATTATATATATATATATATATATGTAATAATAATATATATATATATATATATATAATATATATATATAATAATAATATAATATAATAATAATAATATATATATATAATAATATAATATAATATAATATGTAATAACAATAATATATATGTATATAATATGTATATTATCATCT
>JABUQX010147588.1:0-5000 GCA_015478945.1 Trachelipus rathkii
GTTGTACTTCGTTCATTAGTTTGGGTGTTTAACCGTTTTCGCATTTATCATTGAAACTAGCACGCGTTTTTCGTGCGCTAACTAAATTAAATCTCTTCAAACTCTCTACTCTCACTAAATCTCTCCAAACTCTCTACTCTCACTAACTCTCTCCAAACTCTCCTACTCTCACTAACTATCTCCAAACTCTCCTACTCTCACTAACTCTCTCTTACTCTCACTAACTCTCCAAACTCTACTGCTCTCAATAACTCTCTCCAAACTCTCCTACTCTCACTAACTCTCTCCCATTCCACTAACTCTCTCCAAACTCTCCTCTCTCACTAACTCTCTCCAAACTCTCCTACTCTCTAACTCTCTCCAAACTCTTCTACTCTCACTAAATCTCTCCAAACTCTACTACTCTCAATAACTCTCTCCAAACTCTCCTACTCTCACTAACTCTCTCCAAACTCTCCTACTCTCACTAACTCTCTCCAAACTCTCCTACTCTCACTAACTCTCCTAACTAACTCTCTCCAAACTCTCCTACTCTCACTAACTCTCTTTCAATTTCTCTCACTAACTCTCCAAACTCTACTCTCAATAACTCTCTCCAAACTCTCCTACTCTCCACTAACTCTCTACAAACTCTCTCCTACTCTCACTAAAATCTCTCAAACTCTCTACTCTCACACTCTCCAAACTTTCCTCCTCTCACTAATTCTTTCTCCAAACTCTCCTACTCTCACTAACTCTCTCCAAACTCTCCTACTCTCACTAACTATCTCCAAACTCTCCTACTCTCACTAACTCTCCTACTCTCACTAACTCTCTCTTACTCTCACTAACTCTCCAAACTCTACTACTCTCAATAACTCTCTCCAAACTCTCCTACTCTCACTAACTCTCTCCATACTCTCACTAACTCTCTCCAAACTCTCCTACTCTCACTAACTCTCTCCAAACTCTCCTACTCTCATTAACTCTCTCCAAACTCTCCTACTCTCACTAAATCTCTCCAAACTCTACTACTCTCAATAACTCTCTCCAAACTCTCCTACTCTCACTAACTCTCTCCAAACTCTCCTACTCTCACTAACTCTCTCCAAACTCTCCTGCTCTCACTAACTATCTCCAAACTCTCCTACTCTTACTAACTCTCTCCAAACTCTCCTACTCTCACTAAATCTCTACAAACTCTCCTACTCTCACAAACTCTCCAAACTTTCCTCCTCTCACTAATTCTCTCTCCAAACTCTCCTACTCTCACTAACTCTCTCCAAACTCTCCTGCTCTCACTAACTATCTCCAAACTCTCCTACTCTCACTAACTCTCTCCAAACTCTCCTACTCTCACTAAATCTCTACAAACTCTCCTACTCTCACAAACTCTCCAAACTTTCCTTCTCTCACTAACTCTCTCTCCTCTCTCTTACTCTCCTTCTCTCAAACTCTTCTGCTCTCACTAACTATCTCCAAACTCTCCTACTCTCACTAACTCTCTCCAAACTCTCCTACTCTCACTAAATCTCTACAAACTCTCCTACTCTCACAAACTCTCCAAACTTTCCTCCTCTCACTAATTCTCTCTCCAAACTCTCCTACTCTCGCTAACTCTCTCCAATCTCTTTCTTGCCTTCGAACTGTTGCATCACTCTCCTTATATTATTATCGTTATTATAATGGACACTGCTCTTCTGAACTCTCCAGTCGAGTACCTCCTCCTTTGAGAAGAGCTCGTTAGACTCGTTTTTCCAAACAGTCTCATCTCCAACTCCAACTCTCTGACCCCAGACTTAACCGCTATGCTCAATCTTTCATGTACTACACTGGTAAACTCTGGAACGCATTTCCTTAATCAATTTTTCCCAACTTGCTTTGATTTGCAAACTTTTAAACGCCTCGCATCGGGGCGTGTCGGCTTTGGATTCTGGTTCTCCCCAACTTCGGTGAAATTTGGTAGGCCTTCGAGTTTTGCCTACCGGAGGATATATATATATATATATATATATATATATATATATATATATATATATATATATATATATATATATATATATATATATATATATATATATATATATATATATATATATATATATATATATATATATATATATATATATATATATAACAATTTTAATGAATTAAAAGGTTTTAAGAATTTAAATATATTATCATCATTACCATCATCCTCACATCATCATCATCATCATCATCATCATCATCATCATCATCACCATTATTATCATAATATTAGATTTTTAAATTATTCATTATTACATTTGGTTTGTTCTTACGAATAATATTTGTTGAATTAAAATTTTTATGTATAATGCAAATATTTTAAAAATTCCCCGCTTTACAAAATTTTTTTTTTATACACTAAAAATAAATTTCTCTAGCACTCACGGGTCGGGAGCCGTCTTATTCACAATTAACATTATATATATATATATATATATATATATATATATATATATATATATATATATATATATATATATATATATATATATAATTTATATATATATATATATATATATATATATATATATATATATATATATATATATATATATATATATATATATATATATATAGTATATATATATTGGAGGGACAACGGTAATTTGTTACATTAAGGTTTTACCTTTACAGAAAAATAGTTTTTTAATGAACTTTCTATAAGTACTCTGATAACTAATTTATTTAAATCTGTATGTAGACACCCAACCTCTATCCCATGGATTGGGAGGCTAATTACCTAGAGCAGTAGGTTCTTGGTCAGTGGAAATTGAATTATATGTATTTTCCTAATCAAATAGATTAGAGTACACAGATTAACTAGGCTTGAGAGCAAGCCCTGCTTTGGCTCAACAGCCACCGTGGACGTGGTTTCGAATCCTTGAGCATAAGAGAGAGAGAGAGAGAGAGAGAGAGAGAGAGAGAGAGAGAGAGAGAGAGAGAGAGTTTCCATTTGAAACAAAAATATTAAAAAAAAACCTGCCTACATTGTTAAAGTTGTCGAATGTTTCGAAAATTTATGAAAAAATATATAAAAATTTAATATGTTCTAGGATAGTTAATTTTATAAATTCATCAAATAGCAGTTAGGTTTATATGAAGTAATTAATATTGAAATTCTTTAAGATCAATTTAACTACAGAAATTTAGAACTCTCAGTTGTTGAATAGGCATATAAAAATAATGGCACCTGTAAACTATGAGACATACCCCCATAAATTTATCTTTTTAAATAACAAGAGTACCAGTAGGATAAAAAATAGAAACTTTTACTCTGAAAGTTTTCTAGCGATTTTAAATAGCGTTATTGCATGAGAGCACATAGTACTATCAGGGTTGAAATACTTTAAAGCGAATAGAAGAACGTCCCAATTGACTAATTCACTCCACTGTTCACAATGATATATGTATATATATATATATATATATATATATATATATATATATATATATATATATATATATATATATACTAATATATATAGATATATATATATATATATATATATATATATATATATATATATATATATATATATATATATATATATATATATATATATATATATATATATTGAAGGAGTTAGGTTCTGATCTTGAATAACAACCTTCAATAATAAAATATTAGATGTTGGAGAGAGTGATCGTTGTCACGATAAAGTGGCGCTTCTTCCCGAAAGCTGCTTAGAATTCATCGGTGGTGCTAGCAGCTTCCTGAACCAGACGCCACAGAACTCCCCCTCGAGTGACAATGCCGCGAAGGCACAATCCGCTCTCCGAACCTGGAGGAGTCGGATGAGTAACGATGAGCTGTCAGGTGAGAGCTAGGTGTGCACACGTTAAGCTGAGAAGGCTTCGATCACTCTGTACTCTTACGTGAAGTTGGTCCGCACCTGCAGAAGCTTGAGAAGTACGATACAGGCGGCACAGGAGTAGCGCCCAATAGAAGAAACTTGATTTGATGGCTGTTCGGTGATTTGATGGGTGTTCGGAATCACATTTGATGGGTGTTCATGGTCAATTCATCTCGGTGGTCACCAATTTTGTCGCCACATTCAATGTGGTGTCAGATGTTGAAGAGAGTGAGCGTTGTCACGACAAAAGTGGCGTTTCTTCCCGGGAAGCTGCTTAGGATTCGTCGGTGGTGCTAGCAGCTTCCTGCGCCAGACATAGACACAATATATATATATATATATATATATATATATATATATATATATATACCTATATATATATATATATATATATATAACTATATATATATATCACTCTATATATATATATATATGGATCATATGCTAGGTCTGCAAAATATCGACAAGAAATGAAAAAGGCAAATTTTCCAAAGAAACTTTTATACAGCCCTGAACATGCATTAATATCAAAGTATATTTCTCTTCTTACCTAATAAATAACGCTTTTTCACAAATGGGAAACAAAAAGCAATTTCGACACAATTAATAAAGTGACATAAAATCTCATTCCACATCAATTCACAGTGACAACTAATTACTAAAATAAATTGGTTAATTGAAAAATATGCATATTTCTGTCTAACTTTCTTGAAGTTTAGGGTTATTTCATTTATACAATCTATATATATATATATATATATATATATATATATATATATATATATATATATATATATATATATATATATATATATATTTATATTTATTTATATTATATACTATATATATATATATATATATATATATATATATATATATATATATATATATACCTATATATATATATATATATATATATAAATATATATATATATATATATATATATATATATATATATATATATATATATATATATATATATATATATATATATATATATATATTTATATATATATACACGAAAAAATTCTGATAAAAGATTTTCTGTAATGTTTAATTACATTTCACGGCATAATGAATTTACACTTATCTCAAATTCTCAATACTCACACATCATTTAAAACATAAACAACACA
>JABUQX010147588.1:7500-12500 GCA_015478945.1 Trachelipus rathkii
AAACAAATATTTTTTCATAAATAAAATATCTCGAAAAGTATGACACTTACAGAAAAACCAATTACATATTTGGAATCAGCGTATAAAGCTTGTTACAAATATGTGAAAAAAAAATAGGGGGCTCGAGCCTACGGGGAACAGAGGGGGGGAAGTTTTCCGGAAATAGTTATACAAAAGAGAACCATCCTACAAAGTCAGAACTGGATTTTGCAAAATAGAACCAACCTACCTAATAAGTTACTATAGGAATTAAATTTGTTTGAACCAACCCTCTTTCCCTTCATTTGTATATTAAACTTAGACATTGAAGCTCAATAGATAAGTTTTTATCGTTACGTGGGTTGGTTCCTTTTCGCATAATTACGTCTATTTAATAATAACACTAAAAAAAAGTAACTTTTTCCATTAAGTTATTCAGATTAAAAACAAATTATCAAAAAATAAAAAACAAAATCTAAACCTAATCCATTTAATTTACGGTGTTTGTTTTTTTAATTTTTAATTTTAATTTTTAATTAAATTTAATTTTATTTTAATTTAATATTAATTAATTTAAATTCAATTTAATTTTTATATTAAATTCCCTTCCGAGTTGTATTCATAGAGTGTTTCCCTATACTTATGTTTAGGTGGCAGCTTTTAGAAGACCCAATAACACTTGAAGAATTTAACTCGTATCCGAAAGTGACGCCAAAATTTTTTCGATGTTTGCTTCGTTTGAGAAGGCCGAAGTCTTGTCCATTTGCTTTTCATCAACAAACAGACATTCAGGTTGCGTCTTCCATGTTTTTGAGGTATAAATTCAATCTCTATCCTGAGGATGAGGTAAGAATAATTCAAATTATTTATTTATATATATATATATATATATATATATATATATATATATATATATATATATATATATATATATTTAGATAGAGAGATATGAAATAAAAACAATAATAATATATACATATATATAAAATATATAATTGGACATCTAAAGACTACTTTTGATGAATGAATTCATGTGTTTATTATTATTGACAAGTTCTTTAAAATTTCAGCAATTATCTTGCCAGTGCTTGGTACCTAAATACTATTCTATATAAAATACCTTTTATAGGGATATTAGTTTGTAAGTGAACTCAAGTGAAAGAATAATAAAATCAATTTCCCCAAGATTCAGAATTCAGATTATTTTTTTCAAATGAAGATTAAATTTAAAATTCTTATTTTCAAATGAAGATAAAATTTAAAATTCTTCAAAGTTAAAATAAACTTCTTTTATATATCAGTGAAATACAATGCACTTAGGTTGCTGTGATACCACCTACATAGGTAGACTGCTCGTGGTCTACCTTCACATTCTGAGCACAAAAATATCTTCTATGGAATATTTGCACCATCCCCAATATTCTGCGATCAATTCTCATTCTCTTCAGAAAAATCATCCTATACAGGATTCAAATTTCAATATTTTGGACTTTGAAAGAGAACCTCACCTCCATTCTTTAGAATCCTTATATATTTGGCATCTTAAACCATTTTTAAGATGGGTTGAGTTAGAGGGTTTGCCTCTAATATTTCAGCGGTGTCTTTCTCAGATAATAATAATAATAATAATAATAATAATAATAATAATAATAATAATAATAATAATAATAATAATAATAATAATAATAATAATAATATAATAATTTTATATATATATATATATATATATATATATATATATATATATATATATATATATATATATATATATATATATATCTAAATATATATATATATATCTATAAAGTCGACATATTATATATATACCGTATATATATATATATATATATATATATATATATATATATATATATATATATATATATATATATATATAAATATACCTATATATATATATATATCTTTATATATATATATATATATATATCTATATATAAACGCTTCTCTCTCTCTCTCTCTTCTATCTCTCTTTCTATATATATATATACTCTATCTTTCTATATATATATCAATATCTATATTTTTTCTATCTGTATACACTATATATATCTATATATATATATATATATATATATATATATATATATATATATATATATCTATACTTAGAAGTGGAAATCAGACCAAAGGTGGTTGGAGGTTTATTTAATAATTGCATGAATGTAAAAAATAATAAATAAGTATTAGCATTAATAATAAAATAATTAAACAGGCTAAATCAAGTTGTTCCATAGGGGCTAATGAAAGTGTTTGAAAATCTTACCAGTTGGAATGTTTGAAAACATAATGGGAGCATTTGATAGTGTAAGAATGGGAGTAGAGTTTTATTACCACTACGATCAAGGGCGAAAGGAGAATGTTGAAGGTGAAATTAGTAGAAGAAAAAAGATTTGAAGTCTCCCATGTTATCATACTAGAAATGTTCAAGAAGGTAAATTAGGATAGTTCTAATGAAACTTCTATTTATCAATCTCATTTGAACTACTTAGTTAATTTTGTGACATACGTGCTTAATTTTATGAGACACTTGTTTAAATATATTTGTGAGACTACTTAGAAACATTACGAGACTTCAGTATTTAAAGAGAGTTTATAGTGAAAGTCATGTGATTTTAAGAATGCTTTCCTTTCAGTATTCTACAGGAATTTTCCTAGTTGATACAAGTGGAAGAAATCTAGAAATATAATGTATATTTTGTTTTGAACAATAGGAATTTGAGAGGTTTAAAACTTTTAGATGATAACAATACTTAATTCTGTAAACTATACTAAAGCTGAAAATAGTTAAATGAAATGTGTTTATTTATTTTATTACAATCAGTACATTTCACCATCAAAGTATTTCATTTGTCTTATAATCTGTAAGTTTAATTATTATTTCTTTCTCTACTAGTTAAGAATATAAATTTTAGTAATAAACTTAAATAATAAAATAATTACAATAACTAAATACAATACTTTCTTTATTTAGAAATATTATTTTTGAATTAAATTTTTTCTTTAAAATAAAATTTGACCTTACAGTTATATTTCTTTCAAAATTAATTGGTATTATAATTTTTTAATTTGACTTTTACGGTTTATAACCTTTCATAATTTTGCTAATTTTAAATTAATAGTGGTATGTTTTTTAATTTAGTAATATAGAACAATCATTATATATTCAGCTTTTGGTGATTTCTTTCTCAAACAGACTAAAGAGATAAATCTTACAACCAATTTGTGTGTTTTGTAACTTCTGAGAAGGAGGCTGCGTCGGATCTTTCACAGTTGTTCCTCAACTTAAAGCGGGAGTTATCATCTTAAGTCTATGCCAAGACCTGGTGATTCTCAGACATCTGGTAGTGACTTTTATTCCCACGTCTTTACATTCGTTTTAGAACCATAAAATTACTAAATTCAAGGTTTGACTTTGGATGTAAATATATAATTATTATTATTTATTATATATATGTATATAACCTAATATAACTAATAACCATATAACATATACATATATATAATATATATATAACTATATATATATATATAACATATATATATATATATATATATATATATAATATATATATATATAACCACCTTCCTCCCCGGAGATGGGGTAGGTTGCGTAACATGCACCAGAGAGCAAAGTGGTGAAGAGAATGTAGTAAAGGTCGAAGAGGCCCGCAGCCTACCGCGCTGCCTTTTGGTAAGACTCGTCGCAGTCAGAGCTCCACGGGGCTTCACGCGTATGACGGATACCCTCATATATCTCAAATCGTGTGGTTCATCACATGGTCCAAAATTAGACACAACCGCCCCCTCAGCAAAACCCGCCATTTCACTCCTATTCATGCACCTTCTCACTCTGTCAAACTCACCATTTCTCTCCTCCAGACATTTTTCTTTTGGCTCATTCACTTTTTCTTGTTCTCTCGCCGTCCATTCCAGCACACTCCACCTATACATTCAACCAACCAATGACTATCATCCATCTTTCCCACATGATAAATATCTCAACGTGCTGTTTATTTCTCTCATTTGCAATTTCTCCCACCACAACTCTAATATATTCCCATTCCTCATTTATCAATTCTTCTCACCTAACACGCCCTAAGATTGTATATAGACACATTGTACTCTTTTTTCCAGACCTTAGTCTGCTACTATACATTAACACGCCTGTAACAACATACCCTCATGTAAGACCCTAAAGCACTCAAGACTTGGTCCTTTTACATCCACCAACGATTTAATTATACCAGCCCTTCCTGCCATTGACAACTTTCCTACTACACTCTACATCATCCGTTCCCTTCTCTCCAACATATTGGAATATTCAAGCTCAGACACTTGTTCAGCTGCTCACCATCTAACACTTCACCAAGGCTATCTCACTTGCCATAACCCTCTCTCATCTACATTTGCTCGGCCTCCTTTACACCTGTAAATCTCTCTACCAATCTTCTTAAACTCTTTAGTTCTTTAAGTATTAAATGTCACATATAGGTAAGACATATCATCTTCCATTCTTCATGTTTATAACCACAAATACCCTCTGAATTCTTTCATAACCCCATCCCTTTCAGTTGAATAACCAGGACATAACACATCCCAGCTGCTTCTATATTAACATTAAACCCAATCACTTTCAGCTCAAATTTATTCTTACCGCTTCACTATATTCCTTGTACTTTTAGTTGTTTACAAAGAAGTTGCCATCTATTACTACATATATATCACTAAGATTATATATAACATATATAATAACCATATATATATATATATATATATATATATAATATATATATATATATATATATATATATATATATTTATATATATATTATATATATATATATATATATACTATATATATATATATATATATATATATATATATATATATATATATATATATATATATATATATATATATATATATATTTATATATATATATATAATATATATATATATATATATATATATATATATATATATATATATATATATATAT
>JABUQX010147588.1:22500-27500 GCA_015478945.1 Trachelipus rathkii
CTAACAGTGTTCTATGAGTATTGAATGAGTGCCAGGTGAAATTTGCCAGGTGGGTACTTAAGTGATTGCCAATGAAATGTAGTAGAGTGCCACATAGTACCAAGTGAGTGCCACATAATTGCCAACTGAGTGCCACTTTTTCAAGCCTTTTCTAAGCCTCCCTAGGCCTAGAATGGCCCCAATATGGTCTCTACCCCTAGGTAATAAGGTATGAGGAATCGATTAGTGTATATTACAATCTGCTAGAATGCTTCCTACTATGAGTTAGTATTTTTATAACACTTACCAGCACTTACACTCGCCATGAACACTTTTCAACCATATACACCTCCACACAGTACACTTACACTCCACACTCAAGGAAGCTCAATTTATTTGCCTCATCTTTGTTGTATGACTCTGTCTTTAGTAAGTCATCTTTGATACCACCTATATTGATGATTCATCTTTTATTTCTATCTTTTGTCTACCCCTAGATCATAAGCTGCCCACCAGGAAGCAGCATGATCCCACAATGAAGACCCCGAACCACACCCGCAGTACGACCGCCATATACCGCCCGCCGCGTGCACCACCAGAAGACCATATTTCCGCGTACCAGCCCGCCGCGTGCGCCCGCAGGCGTAATATTCCCTTTTGAATAGAATATATATATATATATATATATATATATATATATATATATATATATATATATATATATATATATATATATATACCATAATATATATATATATAATAACTCTTCTACTATATGCTATATATATACACTAATATATATATATACGATTCATTCATTTTTATTTCATGCTTAAACATTTTTATTAAAACATTTTCGTGAACCTAAAACTGTAACTCATTACAGATATCTTTTATATTTACTTAATGCTTTTTAATTTATAGATTTTAAAGTGTATGAAGAAAAAAACCAGAGTGTCTAATATATAAACATTTTATTTTACTACAACTGCAAATTTTATTAAAAACATTAACATTACATACCTTAAAGCAGTAAATCAGTAAATCCCAACAGAGGTGTTACATAGCAACAAGGGGGTTAGTATGCTTTTGTCTGCTTTACTACTTTAACTCATGTTTACTACTTTAACTCATATATTTCTGCTTTAACTCTGTTTTACTGCTTTAACTTATTTTACTGCTGTAACTCATATATTTATTAACATTACATGTACCTTAAGCAGTAAATCAGTAAATCAATAGAGATGCTACCCTAACGCAAGGAGGATTAGTATGCTTTTGTTTTACTGCTTTTCTTTAACTCATGTTTTTATTGGCTAACTCATGTTTATTGCTTTGCTCATATTATGTTTTACCATTTAACTCATATCTTTCTAAACTGCAACTCATATATTTATTAACATTGTATTTTTATTTTTGTTTTAATACTTTTTACTTTATTTTATTATTTTTATTTATTTTTATTATTATTTTATTATTTTATTATTTTATTTTTATTATTATACTTAGTGTTATTTACTTCATGCCTATTTTTATTATTATAATTACACACACACACACACATACACACATACATATACACATTCACTATGACATATACATTCTGTGCCCATTACAGGCTGCCATTTACACTTACACACACAGATTTACTTACACTCACATAGATTTACTTATTTTCTTACACTCACACACAGATTTACTTACACTCACACAGATTGCCACTCCACACACAGATTGCCATTTAGATTGCCACACAGATTGCCTCCACACACAGATTTGCCACACACACACACACACCACATACACACACTCATACATATAAACATCTAATTTATTAAAACATTTTATATTTTAATTAAACACACGTCCATTTATATTACTCATTCAAATATAACTAAAATTATTTCAAAAGTTTCTTAAAGCTTCTATAATAAATCAATCCTTATCTTTGAACAAAGAATTTATTATTAACTGTTAATACTTTTGTTTATAAATTTTATAACTATCAAGTTTTAAAATACTTTTACCTAAAAATTTTATGAAATTTTATTAAAAACATACTTTACATACCTTAAGCAATAAATCAGTAAATCCAGTAAGAATTATTAGCACCCCTCTACCCCAAGCTATGCCACGTTTTGTTCTATTGACTTACTGCTGTACATCATCTTTAGATTCATGTAATAAGTATAAAAATAACAAAATAAGTTCTTCTCTGCTAACATAACCTGTATTTTATTAAAAATCTTTCTAAGTTCTTATTTAAAAATAACAGTATTCACTTACATTTATATTATTCGCTCGATGTTAACTAAAAATATTTCTAAAAGTTTTTTAAATAATTCGGGCTTTCTTTATTATTATTATTATTATTAACATTATTATCTATGTTCATTGACAATCCATCACGAGAAAACACAACCTCCTTACAGATACCAAACTGACCTCTCTCTGTAAAATGTGTTGAAATAACTTCTAGGCCTAAATTTAGGATAATCCTTTTGTATCAGGGCGATTTAGGCCTAATTCCAGATCAAAATATATTTCAACTGACCTTTTTCTGTAAATGTGGTGCAATAACTACGTGAGGCTAAATTTAGGCCTAAATTTGGGATAAACCTTTTTGTATCCCATGCTGATTTAAGCTAATACCAGGTCAAAGGTAATTCCAGTATAGACAAAAATCAATTTATTAGTATTATTATTTTATAAATATATTTCAAGCTGAAACATGCTGGATCGGTAAGGTCCTTTAAGCAGGTAAGAAGGAAATGTTTTTCTTACTTGGATTGGTCGAGGTAATCCTTATCTCTATATAACCTCGTATGTGATGAGAATTATTTTATCGTCTTTTGAAAATTAACTTTGTTCTTTAAACTTGTATTTGAGCAGGTGTGTTTTATTATCTTTTAGACCCAAACTCATTTTAAAATCATAGTCATTTTAGCTGTTAAGCGGTGCACAAGTTATCTGATTTGTATTAAAAGTGTTTTATTTTTACTAAGTGTATATCATATTTATAATAAATACTTACATTGAGGAATAATTATTAATTTCACTAGAATAGATAATAATTAATTCACTAGATTTATAGTAGATCCACGTAAACCAAAACGCAAGAGCGCCCACCGGCGCGTTACAATGCCGGAACAGACGCATGAACCATGGCGTAATATTACTACGCGGTCGCGAGTATAGACGTTGTATTTCAAGTGGTAGGGCATACATCCTAGAGGATGATATCTTTTGGACACCGTCCCATTCAGTATGTATAATATTAGTTTGTATACTGTATCAAGGTATATTTACGAATATTATAACATATGTTCAAACGCATTAGTTTATTTAAAGTCCTGGTATATCAGTGTTTATTACAAACCAAGGGAGATATTCTCGATGGTTACCGAATGCATACAACATCTGATATAGAAGAGGTATGAACTTACATACTTCGATGTAATTTTGAAGTATAATGATATGATACCAATACTGGAAATCCATAAAGAGAAATTACGGTTTGTACAATGAGGGTAAGTTTATTATGCATGTACACGCATTGTGTATTTAACTAATATAGTAATATAGTAATTATGTAATATTTTAGATTAAACAACTTTTTCATAACTTATACATAGAAGATTAAAAGCATGAACATACCGGGAGAATGGGATAACTCTATCATTAACTCTACGTCGTACGTAGGTGTAACTTTAAAGGTATATAAAAGACTTGTTTTATAGGTCTTAAAAATGTCATCTTAAGACATACCACAAGAGAGGAACATGTCAAAGCGTGCCATCCGGAGTGTTGCTTTCTATTTCCCTCAGGAATTTATAACTTTGGGATAAAATAAAACAAACTATTTCCCCACGAAACAATGTGTTCATTTCAAAATAAATGCTTTTTCAGAGCTTTGCCAGTGAAATGGTATTTTTCTATAAATAAAATTAAAAATATTTAAGTAAAATAAACTGTGCTGACTCATAATATAGGAACGTATATTTGAAAATACAAAAATGATGTAATGAAAGTTTACAACGGCGTATCATAAAAATATTTTCATGATCATACTGGTAATGTACGCCGGCAGGTTCAGCCGTCAGTTCCGCACAGGTCGCGCTTGCTGGGCGCTCTTGCATTTTAAAGCCACGTGATCTACTATAAGTGGTGAATTAAAATTTATTATCTATTCTAGTGAAAATAATAATTATTCCTCAATGTATAAAGTAATTTATTATAAGTATGATATACACTTAGTAAAAATAAAACACTTTTAATACAGATCAGATAACTTGTGCACCACTTAACAGCTAAAATGACTATGGTTTTAAAATGGAGTTGGGGTCTAAAAGATAATAAAACACAACTGCTCAAATACAAGTTTAAGGAACAAAGTAATTTTCAAAAGACGATAAAATAATTCTCGGCCAATCACATACGAGGTCATATAGGGTGAGGATTACTCCGACCAATCACAAGTAAAGAAAACATTTCCTTCTTACCTGTAAAGGATCTTACCGATTCAGCATGTTTCAGTTTGAAATATCTTTATAAACAATAATATAATGATTCTTGTCTATACTGGAATTACCTTTGGCCTGGTATTGGCTTAATCAGCATAGGATACAAAAGTATCCTAAATTTTAGGCTAAATTTAGGCTAATAGTTAAACACCACATTTTTAGAAAAGGTCAGTTTGAAATATATTTGACCTGGAATTGGGCCTAAATCGCCCCGGGCTACAAAAGGATTATCTAATTTAGGCCTAAAGTAGTTATTTCAACATTTTACAGAGAGGTCAGTTTCGTATCTGTAAGAAGTGCGGGTTGTGTTTTCTCGGGATGGATTGTCAATGTACATAGATAATATAATAATAATAATAATAATAATAATAATAATAATAATAATAATAATAATAATAATAATAATAATATGTAATAATAATAATAATAATAATACAAGAAAAGCCGAATTATTTAAAACTTTTAGAAATATTTTTAGATTACATAGAGCGAATAAAT
>JABUQX010147589.1:0-2500 GCA_015478945.1 Trachelipus rathkii
ATATATTATTATTACATATATATTGTTATTATATTATTATTATTATTATTATTATTATTATTACTTATTATTATTATTATTATTATTATTATTATTGTTATTATTATTTATTTCTTACATATATATATATATTATTATATATTATTATATGAGTATGTATATTATTATTATTATTATTATTATTATTATTATATATTTTTATATATTATATATATTTACATATATATATTATTTTAAATTATTTATTATTATATATATATATATATGAAATTATATACAGTATTATTATTTATATATATATATATATATATTATTACACACTAATATTATATATGAATATATAAATTATAATTATTATTATTGTTACGTTTTATGATTTTATATAGGTATTATCTGGTATTATTAATCAATTATTCTTACTGTAAATTCTGGATACAAACAAACAAATAAACAAACAAATAAACAAACAAACAAATAAATAAATAAATAAATAAATAAATAAATAAATAAATAAATAAATAAATAAATAAATAAATAAATAAATAAATAAATAAATAAATAAATAAATAAATAATATATATATATATATATATATATATATATATATATATATATATATATATATATATATATATATATATATATATATATATATATATATATATATATATATATATATATATATATATATATATATATATATATATATATATATATATATATATAATTTGAAATAAAATAAATTATTATTAATAATTATATTCCTCGATTGAATAAAAATAAAAATTAAAATAGTTATCTACATAAAGTACGTTTTCATTGATATTATCGTTTTCTATAATACTAATGATAGTAAGCATATTAAATATATTGTACGTATTCAGCAATGATCGCTAAAGGATTAGGTATATAATAGAAGCCTTTATAGAGAATCTTGTTAATAATTTAGAAGGAAAGTCACTATTTAATAATTTACTTAAGCACAAATTTTCGTTTCTTTTCTGAAACCTCATTAGGTGCTGGTTGCTGTAAGACTAAAATTAAATTTAATATTAACAATAGAAATCTAAAAAGTAATTTATATTTTAGATTTAAGATTTTTATAGAAATTAGTGGAGTTCAAAATGTTATTTAGAGTGGGATTGATATTGATTTCACCTTTTTGTCTATTATAATTATTGGTGTTAAGGATGTAGTAGGATTCGAGTAATTTTCTTCTGTGTAAATCTTTTGAATGTATGAGAGGGGTCATGTTGTTAATGTCAATAGTATGGTTATGTGTGGCACGATGTAATGTGAGGGCAGAATTTAGGTTGTCAGTGGTAAGGTCATGTTTGTGTTGGTACAGTCTACGGTTAAAGTCATGTGTTTCTCCGATGTATAAGGAGTTACAATGAAGGCAAGGGATTTTATAAACACATTGGGGTATGTTAGTGGGTCGATTTATGTTGGGTCTAAGAATAGCTTTAAGGGGTAAATTTCCTGAAGAGGTGAGTTTAATATTATTGGGTAAGATGTATTTTAATTGTTTAAGAGGAATGTTAGGTATGGGTAAGAAAGAGTTGTTATTAGAGGGGTTATAATTGTGAGGTTGATAAAAGGATTTTTTTTGCTTGTTTAAGGGCGCGTTGTATAATGAAATGAGGGTAAGAAAGTTTGTTAAAAATAGAGAAAAGGTAATTAATTTCAGTTTGTAGAAAAGAGGGAGAGCATATTCTTAGAGCTCTGAGAAATAAGGAAGAAAGTGTTCCTATTTTTGTGTTGGTTGAATGGGATGAAAACCAATGTATGTAACTTGGGTTGTAAGTAGGTTTGCGGTAAACAGAGAATTGGAGGGTAGAGAGATTATTGGACCAGGTTATAAGAACATCAAGGAATGGTAGGGAATTATTTTTAGAAGTTTCAATAGTGAATTTAATGTTAGGGTTAATAGTGTTGAGGAAATCAAGTATATTATGTGGATTAATGTTGGAAGGAATAGATGCAAAAATGTCATCCACATATCTGTACCAAGTAACATTAGTGAGAATGTGGTTAGGGAATATATAATAAATTTCAAGAAGTTCCATGAAAATATTACTTAGGACAGGAGAAAGGGGAGAACCCATACTAAGTCCGGAATTTTGTTTCAGAAAAGTGTTATTAAATTCGAAAAAGTTGTGTTCTAGGGTAAGTAGGATTAATTGTTTTAAAGTATCAAAGGGAAATGGTAATATGAAATTGTTTTCATCAATAAAACGTGATAGGAGTGAAAGGGTTAAAGGGACAGGTACGGAGGTGAAGAGTGAAGTTACATCAAAACTTACAAGGGAGTGGGAGTGTGGGTTGATGTTTTTAGTTTTGATGATGAAATCTTTAGAATTGGTTGTTTAGCTAGCCATTTGGATAATTTATAGGGGACAGAATCTATGTTAATCTATGCCCTATTACCTCTAACAGAGAGAGAGAGAGAGAGAGAGAGAGAGAGAGAGAGAGAGAGAGAGAGAGAGAGAGAGAGAGA
>JABUQX010147589.1:7500-12500 GCA_015478945.1 Trachelipus rathkii
ACTCGCGGATGAAACGACAGACACATCAAAAACTGAACAAATGACTTTATGCCTTAGGTATGTGGAGACTCAGTCTTTAAAAATTAGAGAAGATTTTCTTGAATTTGTAGCCGTAGAAGGACTAACTGGAGAAGTTATCGCTAATGCAATTATTCATTCTCTTAAGAAAAATGGCATTTGCCTTAAACATATGATTGGCCAAGGGTATGATGGTGCTGCAGCGATGATGAGTGATGTTAAAGGAGTTCAGTCATATATAAGAGAAATTTGTCCAGCAGCATTATACGTTCATTGCAGTGCGCATGTATTAAACTTGGCGATATGTCATGCCTCTAAAGTAAAGTCTGTTAAATTGTGTTTGGGGGTCGTAAAAAGTGTAGGCAGTTTTTTCTCTCTCTCACCAAAGAGAAACAATATACTTAAAGAATATATTAAAAAAGATTTGCCAAATCTAAAAAATAAGTCACTTTTAGCTTTATGTGAAACTAGGTGGGTTTACAAACATGATGCCATAATAAGATTCAAAGAACTTTTTGTAGCCGTAGTTCATGCACTAGAAAATATAATTGAAGTTTGTAATGGTGACACGTTAAACAATGCACATCAGATATTATATTCTATTCTCGACGGAGAATTTATAATTACCCTTTTTGTTCTTGAAAAAATACTATCATGTACATTGGGAATTTCTTTACTACTACAAAAAGTTGATTGCGACTTAACTGAAGCATGTGACCATGTCAATAATGTGGTTACTCTCATGCAAAACTGGCGATCTGATGCAGATTCCATCTTCAAAAGTATTTTCACTGAGTCCACCAATCTAGCTTCCCAATTAAACGCAACAATTTCGATTCCTCGACTTGCTCTCCGTCGAGTGCAGCTTTCATTTAATGCAACACCTGAAAATTATTACCGAATGTTTGGTTTTATTCCATTTTTAGAAACATTCATTGAAGAATTGCAACATCGATTCAGTAAACATAGTGCTCATCTCTGTAATCTACAAAAATTTATTCCTCGTCGCTGTTTTGATTTATCATCGTTTTCTGAACTACATGATTGCTTAATATTTTATGAAACATTTCTCCCTAATCTAAATAATGTAAACATTGAATTCGAGTTGTGGAGACAGAAATGGAGTGAAATAGATAGGAACGATAGGCCAAATACTGCAATAGACGCATTACCTACGTGCAATCCTACATTGTATCCTAATATATGGAGGCTCCTGCAAATTTTAGCTACACTACCTGTTTCAACGGCAACACCTGAACGATCTTTCTCAACATTAAAACGCCTAAAAACTTATCTCAGAAATTCGATGGAACAAGAACGTACAACAGGATTGGCATTACTTAATATATACAACGAAATTGATGTCAGTCCCGAAGAAGTCATAAACATTTTTGCGAAAATTTATAGAAAAAAAATATTTATATTATAATTAATTTATTTATATTATATATATATATATATATATATATATATATATATATATATATATATATATATATATATATATATATATATATACTAACTATATATATATATATATATATATATATATATATATATATATATATATATATATATATATAACCCAAATTCCTTCACGCTACGCCTAATAATATATATATACCATATATATCATATATATATATATATATCTCTTATATATATATATATATATATATATATATATATATATACTATATATATATATATATATATATATATATATATATATATATATATATATATAATTGTTAGTGTGTGAAATGTCAGATGCAACCACCTATAAATTGTACGACGAGCCGCCCCTGATATATATATATATATATATATATATATATATATATATATATATATATATATATATATATATATATATATATATATATATATATATATATATATATATATATATATATATATATATATATTATCAAAATTTGCAGATAAGTGTTAGATATGATATGAATCAAAACATGTGTCAGTGTTAAAAAAATATTGCAACGTGTGAAGATGTTTTAATATTGTCCATCAAATCAAGTAGTGTATCGATAAAATTAACATGGTTATAATTAATCAATGATAAATGGTTTTAACGTTAATAATGTAATTATTATTATTATTATTATTATTATTATTATTATTATTATTATTATTATTATTATTATTATTATTATTATTATTATTATTATTATTATTATTATTATTGATGTTAATTAACATAACGATGTGTTCTTTTCAGACTCATTTTTACAGCACATATATATATATTTAATTATATGTATATATATATATATATATATATATATATATATATATATATATATATATATATATATATATATATATATATATATATATATATATATATATATATACTTAAATATATGTGTATATTTATATTTATATATAATATATATATATATATATATATATATATATATATATATATATATATATATATATATATATATATATATATATATATCTTCTTCATCTACCTTTTTTCCCAAGATTTCACCCTGTCAGTGGAACGAGCTTCTGATATCATCTTGACTTTAAACTCTCTTTCCTTCTTGTGCCTTCCAAACCAAGAGGAATGAGCTTGTCGAGTACCAAAGGCAAGTTTGAGTTATTTCAAAATAATCTCCTAGAAAGAGGTTCCACCTGTCATTGGAACGAGCTCTGTTAATTATCATCTTGGCTCTAAACTATTCTTTCCATCTTGAGCTTTCCAAACCAGAATGAGCTTGTCAAGTACATCCAATACCAGAGGCCAGTTCTTGAGTTGCTTGAAGCAAAATATTAACGGCCGGGTTGCTAGGCCTGTCGCCCTAGTGAAGGAAATCTTTCCTCGCTATCAGAATAGAAATTTCTTCGTTTGATTAGTGTATTGATATATATATATATATATATATATATATATATATATATATATATATATATATATATATATATATATATATATATATATATATATATATATATATATATATATATATATATATATATATATATGACCTGTTATGTTTTACGACTCCGTCAGTTTTGATATTTTTGTTTTTTTTAATATATTTCTAGTATATGATTCTAACAATCAATTTAAGTGGTGACGGACATGATTCAAAAATATATAGGACCTGTTACGTTTTACGACTCCGTCAGTTTTAATTTTTTTTTTTTTTTTTTTAACTAAAAGAATAGACAGATAAATACAAAGATATACATATATATATATATATATATATATATATATATATATATATATATATATATATATATATATATATATATATTTATATATATATATATATATATATATATATATATATATATATATATATATATATATATATAAGGGTGGTCACAAGATATTGGAGGGAAATTTGTTTTCGTTGTTTCTTCCTGGAGAGCCCCTTAAATGTTGCTAAATGTCTAACAAATGAGAATGGCAAAGTTTCAGCTCAATTGAGTATTAACCCGTGCCTCATTGAGGTCAAGTTTTGAAAACCTAGTGGTTAGAGCGTCCGGTTACTGTTAACTCTGCGACGCGGAGTCCAGTGTTCGAATCCCGCTGATGGAGAGTAAAATCTCCTTTGACTCATTTAAGTCTTTGGGGGCTGGCCTTTGAGTACTCAGCAATTATGGGATGAGAAAACCGGGAGCTTTAAAAGCTACGCTTGAAACGTTTCTTTTGGGAACGTGGATGGCCTAGTGGATAAGGCGACCGGTTACTGTTAACTCAGCAACGCGGAGTCCAGTGTTCGAATCCCGCTGATGAGAGTAAAATCTCCTTTGACTCATAAAATTTATAATGTGGCCAATTAAAAAAATCTTGTCTTTCTGCCTTGAACTCATGCTCGTTGATGCTGTAGAAGACGAAGGTGAGAGTGAAACTTCAAGGCAACAACATTTCCTATAAAATAAGACAAGAGTCTGGTTTCTAGGACAAGGAATCTTCACAAAGCAGCACATCAGAGGAAGAGGAGCCGACTCAAGAAGATATGGAAATGGAGGATAATTTTCCAGACACAGAGGAAGTAGGGCCAGAAATAAAGAAGAGGAAGTACTCTCGAGGAAGTGAAGAGATTATTACTGAAAAATTGTCCTTATTGTTAGATAGGTGTAGTATTTCTGATAGAGACGCAGTTATGTCATGACCCACTGAATTTAATTGTAAGTAGAAGTGTAATACGACTCCGCAGACAGCAATTCCGAAAACGAAGGACTGAGCTTATCAAAAATAGATTCAAGAATTCCGATTTAGAGGGAGCTGTTGTGCACTGGGATGGGAAATTGCTTCCAGATATTTTGAGTAAAGAAAATGTAGAGAGGGTAGCGGTTTTGATTAGTTGTGGGGATGAAGAACAGTTGATAGGAGTTCCTCAGCTTGAAAATAGTATGGGAATTACTCAGGAAAAAGCCGTATTTTCAGCAGTTGAAAATACAGTTGGGAAAATACAGGAAATGTGTTTTGATACCATTGCAGTAAATACTGGTCATTTCAGGGAGCCTGCGTTTTGCTAGAGCAATTATTGGAGAAACATTTTCTGTATTTAGCATGTCGCCACCATATTTTAGAAGTTATTCTAAAAGCAGTTTTTGATTGTAAAATGGACACAACCACTGGCCCTCAGCCAGATATTTTTAAAAAATTTCAGACTGGGTGGTGTAAGCTAGACAAGACAAAATACAAAACTGGTATTGAAGATGAAAATATTAGATATAAAATACGTAATTCGGACCAAATTTCAAGCTTTCTTATCGAACAATTAAAAAATCAACAGCCCAGGGATGATTATAAAGAATTTATCCAACTTTGTTTAATTTTTTTAGGATGTCTTCCTAAAAAGGACATTTTTTTCAGAGTATCTGGTGCTATTCATTACGTCAGATGGATGGCAAAGGCCATTTATTCTTTCAAAATATATCTTTTCAGGGATCAATTTTCATTAACAGATTTAGAGAAAAAAGGTATTGAAGAC
>JABUQX010147590.1:0-10131 GCA_015478945.1 Trachelipus rathkii
ATATATATATATATATATACCTATATATATATATATATATACTCTACTACTATACTATACTATAACACACCTCTCTCTCTCTCTCTCTCATCTCTCTCTCTCTACTATATCTTTTACTACCTTTATATATATATATACATATATATTTGCTATATATATATATATATATATATATATATATATATATATATATACTATATACTATATATACTATATATATATATACTATATATACTATATATATGCTATATATACCTTATATAAAATCAATGCGAGCAATTATAAAAAAAATGTATACACCACTCGAATTTTTAAGCAAATGAATAACGATAAAATGAAAGCATGTATCATAAATGTAAAGACATTGAATAAACATATGTACAGATAAGTAAAAGAAATATAATCAATACACAGAACCAGTTATATTTAATATATATTCAAAATACAAAATACCAAAATAAACAGTACAAGTAATTGTCATCAATATGCAGTCTTTACAAATCCCGTTACATACCTTTACCAATACAAAATAGTTTATAATTCCTTAAATATATCCCACATGAGCCTTTAATTTTAAGGTGCACCATTTTCATAAATCGATCTTGATGGTACCCAACTGCAGGATGGTTTTCTCTTGACTTAAAATCCAACCACAAAAAAAAACTGCAAAATATTAAAACAAAAAAACCCAACCCTCAATTAAGCGATAAAAAAATATAAACAAAATATAATAAACATAAACATAGATACCTATATAAGTAAAGGAATGAAAATTATACATAATTAGTTATAAAAAAAAACATAAAAACATCTTAGCACAATTACTAGTTATACAGAAAAATCAAAAAGCTCAAAAAATAAATTTATATAACTTAATACCTGGACAGGAATCAATATCCAGTTTTTTAGGAGAATAAGCTGAATACCAAAACAACAAACAGTAGTCACAATTAATGATGGAAAAATGGAAAGGATACAAACAAAATGAACTAAAAAAAAAACATTAAAACCACCCATATAACGATCCATAAAAAAAAACATTTAACAATAATAATAATAAAGCAATCATAACAGAGGTGTATGCATAAAAAGAAATTACCACCTAAAATAGTAAGAAATAAAAATACATAATTAATAGTGACACTGAAGTAAATAAATAAATACACACCTGTAACCGCAATGAGTTGGTTCACACTCAAAAAGGTCCTCTACCACACCACCACAACACCAATAAATCCTCCAATCCAATCAAAATTAATTATAATAATGCCTCAAGAAAATAAGCAAGTGAAATCAAAGAATCAAATAACATAATGAAATGTGGAAAAAAATTGAGCAATCAATCTTCCAGAAGAATAATGGATGACGAACGACGAATAGGAGGTAACAAAACTGAAGAATTGGAGGAAAAGATAGCGACTACCAATGGTCGTTGCGCTGACCCATCATTAACACTCACTTATCTTACATTTGCAATCATTCATAAAACAATAATATGAGAAAAAAACAAAACCTCTTACCGTTGCCGACTTACTACATTTATAAAGGGTTACCCTCGAAAAGTTAGGTATTCAAATATTATTGGTAAATTTTATAATTCTTAAATTCAAAATGTTTTTTATAAATAAATTATCTTATATTTAAGTCATTTCCATTAAGTATTTGAACTTTCTTCTGCATTCGTAATTTAAATTTTTCACTTCTATTTTTTATGCTTTCTTCAGAGCCCCATTGGTGTCGCTGATCAAGGTGAACAAGGTTCTAAAGTGAAAAGTTCTGGAAGTAAACCTTTAACGTCAGTAACTGTTGATCAAGCTATTAAAAAGAATTGTCAAGATTACCTTAGTTGCAGATATTGTAATTTTACTTTTAAAAACGAAGATGAGTTGACCAGTCATTTAAAGACACACAAGAAAAGAAAGTTTAAGTGTGCCCATTGCAGTTATAAATGTAATCGGAAATGTTAAAACGTCACCTGCTAACTCACAGCAATTTGAGAGTATTTAAATGTTCACAGGTGTAGCGCTACAGATGTAATCAGAAATGTAGCCCAAAATCTCATCTGCTAACTCACAGCAATTTGAATTATTTAAATGTTCTGAGTGTAGCTATGAATCAATCACAAAAGTAACTTAAAATTCATCTGCTAACTCACAGCAATTCAGAAATTCAATGTTCCGAGTGCAGCTATGAATGCAATCACAAAGGTAGCTTAAAAATTCATCTGTTAACTCACAGCAATTCGAAATTATTTAAATGTTCTGAGTGCAGCTATGAATCCAATCACAAAGGCAACTTAAAAATTCATCTACTAACTCACAGCAATTCGAAAAGAAACATCACTGTTAAAGCTATGAATGTAAACAAAAAAGTCACTTAAAAACTCATCTGCTAACTCCCCCGGAGAACTGTCTGCGTTGTTGACACTGTAGCTATGAATGTTAAAGATAACAAGAACTATCTGCTAACTCACAACAATTCGAAATTATTTAAATGTTCTGAGTGCAGCTATGAATACAAAATCAAAAGAGGTGCTTTAAAAATTGTATCATACCACTTTCAAGTTCAGATCTTAATCTTCTGGGTGTTTAGCTATGAAAGCAATCAGAAAGGACATTTAAAGACATTCTTAAGAAGCATGGAACTGGCACAATAAATAAAGAAATCAACGAAAACAAATACACTAAAAAATTCCATTTAACGGAAAATTAATTATAAAACCGAATAGTAATTTTGATTATTATGAAATAGATCTAGGAAGAATAGTCAGAATGAAAATACATAAAGTGCCTCTTTACCAGACAGAGGGAGACCTTCAAGTGAGGACTGGAAAACTAATCATTCGTAACAGGTTGTGAATTAGATTTGCCTCTGGAAGAATTAACAATAGTTCCTTCACATTCTCGAGATATCAGCATAGACCAATGATGATGATGATTAAATGTTAAGCAAGATATTGCGGTCATGTAATTGATACCTAAAGGTCCCTAAAAATCTTGAAAACTTCCAGTCAACCTTCGAACTCGGCTATAGTAAAAATCTCAATAAAAAAAAAAGGGATAAAAATTTAATGTATCTTAAACAACATAATTATACTCTTAGTTAATGAAGAACAGGATTTGAGTAACGGGTATACTCGTGTCCCTAAGGAAAAAAAATTGCGGCAATTAAAGCAATAAAAATTGATAGGAATTAGTAAATGAGGGGAAAGAATTTATGTAGGTCATGATTGATAACTGAGACTTACAAGTGTTCCTGATTCATTAATGTCTTCCCCATCCCCTCCTTCCTTCCCCTCATCCAAGAACTTTATTATCCTGAAACATAAAAAATGGATACAGGTGAATCGTAAACCAGAGAAGTGAAAGAATCTCTTACCTCTTTTATATCAATGAAGCAAATCTTCGCATCAAATGGAAAGAAAGCAGGAAGACGTGTAAGTATAGCAAGTAATTTAGGAGTATATGTTGGAATGAATTTTGGATTGAATAAGTGCAATTCATTCAAGGAGAAGACATCAGAGTAAATAATGTAGAATTGGAGATGGAAGGAATTAGTATTGTGTAAAATGGTACGTAATTTAGCACTAGCAAATTAGGCTTAATAAAATTCTATATTAAATGGTTTTTATTCTTCCAAATTAAATTGTTTAAAGAAAAATAATTAAATTAAAAGTTAATGAAATAGATCTTAAAATAAATATGAACAAAGATACTGATGACAATTGGATCTTAATTTAATACTTTATTCTTACAAACGATTCAAACTTCTTATGGTCGTGATAGCCGTAAGCGACCTTGTATCTTTCGGCGAAATTGTATGAATCGTCTGGGTTAGAGGAATAGTTGGTGTGGAGATATTTAGAAAGGGTAAATTTAATTTGCTTGCTGTGGCTGAAACAAAGATGAAAGGAAGCGGTGAAGAAGAGTGGTGTCGGGTGAAATATGTGTGCTGGAGTAGAAAAGGAGAGTAGTAGTGATTCTGATGGGTGATTTGGGGCACAGCTGTTGGATTTTGTTTGTGTGAGTATTAGAATTCTAATGGTTAAATTTAAATTTGAAAAGGTCAAGCTATCTGTGGTTGTAACATATGACCCATCAGAGAATGATAATGAGAAGAGTGTTATTTCAAGGATAAGCTGAATGATATTTTGATTGATTTTCTTGGAGGGGGGGGGGACTGAAATAGCTGAATAGGTAATCGAAAATAACAAGTGACTTTGGGGTAGCTCAAGAAAATGAGAATGGTTGCAAAAGTTAGTTCAATTCAGGGAAGAGGTATGTATTCTCTCCTGTCTGATGATATTACTATTATCTCCTGGCAGTTAATGCAGTTAGGATGATATTAGAGTGAAAGTATGGTTGATTTTTGTGTTGAAGATATTGAAGTATATGATGGATTTAAATCAGTGAGGGAGGTTGGGATTGGAATTTTGGATCATTATGTTTTATGTAAGATTAAGTTAGTGGTGGCTTGGATGGAGAGGAAAAAGATAAGAAAGAAAGAGGGAAGAACTAAGAGTGAGAAGTTAAGTGAACAAGTTAATAAGAAAAATTATGTGAGCGCTTGCAAATAAATCCGTTGAACGTGAGCAAGATAAAGCTGAACAAATCTGGACAGTAAAATGAATTAAACCTATTCAGCAAGGCAGTTGCCAGTAGAAGCAATAATGTCAGTAGTGAGTGGTGGATTTAAAATGTAATGCAAGAGGTAAAAAGGCATGGTTGAATTTGCTAAAAACCAAGGATGAGGTTTCAAAAGAAAGGTGTATGGAAATATATAAGGAGAAAAAAAAAGTAAAGTTGCATACATAGAAAGAAAAATGAGGTAATTGAACAGTTTGGAAGGAGGATTAATGAGGAATTACAAGGCAATAGGAAGCTCTTCTAGAAGGAACCGCTAGAGGTTAAGAATGAGAAAGAGGGGAATATTCTTAGAATAATGAATAGGGATGATGATTTTGTGACTGATGAGAGGAGAGTTGTGAGGGGAACACCTCGGAAATCTGCATAACATTGGCAATATTGAAGAGGTGATAGTGAATATGTGTGGATTTGATGGTGTAAGAGGAAAGGGTATTTTGGGGTTAGGTAATAGGTGGTGTAAGAAAGTTGAAGGTAAATCTGGAGGTATAGATGGAATTACTGGTGAAATGATCATGGATTGTAATTGACTGGATATGGAAGTTGTGTAACATAATATTTATGGAGGGTTTAGTTCCGAAGTATTGGAGGAGAGCAGTAATAGTACCCTTATATAAGGGTAAGTGGGATAAGGGAAACTGTAGGAACTATAAGGGAATTAGCTTATTAAGTGCTGCTGTAAGGAAGATATATGCTAGTATATTTTAGTTGAAAGTGCGTCAAGTGACTGAGGGGCTGATTGGCGAAGAACAAGGTGCATTTAGAAGTGGTAAAGGATGTGTAGATCAAATTTTCACATTGAAACAAATGATGAGAAAATAAGAGAAGAAGAAATTGTATTTAGGGTCTATGAACTTGCAACAGGAGTAAGACAGAATTAATAGAGAAGTTCTGTGACAGGTGTTAGTGATACATGTTGTTGGTAGTAGGCGTCTAAATGAAATCAAAAGTATGTATGTCAATAGTGAAGCGTCTTCAAGAATAAACAGAGTTGAGACTGAATAGTTTAATATTAATATCTGAGTGAGGCAGGGATGTTTTATGTTTCCTTGGCTATTTAATTTGTATATGGATGGGGTGATGGAAGTAGGGTTGGGTGGTAGGGAACGGTGTAAGACTGATCGAGAATGGAAGAGAGTGGAGAGTGCCCTACTTATTGTACGCTAATAATTTGGTTTTGTACGGTGAATCTGAAGAGAGCTTGAGAGGGTTGGTAGACGGGTTTGGCAGGGCGTCTAAAAGGAGGGGTTAGAAAGTAAATGTGGATAAGATCGAGTAAGGTTATGGTAGTGGGTCAGTGAGGAGAGTCAGTTTTGTTAAATCATGTTGGATGGTGAGAAATTGGAACAAAAATCTGAGTTTAAATGTTTGGAATGTATGTTGGACGAAAATTGAACGGATGATGCGAAGTGTAGTAGGAAAATTGTGAATGATAGGGAGGTGGCTGGTGCAATTAAATTCTTGGTGGATGTAAAGGGACTAAGTCTTGAGCGTGCTAGGATTTTATATGAGGGCATGTTGCTACCGGTGTTAATGCATAGTATTGAAACTATGGTGTGGAATAAGAGGTATAGATATAAGGTGCAATCTGTTTAGATGGACAATAACTTAGGGTTGTGTTAGGTGTAAGAAGAATTGGCAAAATGAGAAATGAATGTGTTAGGGAGTTGTGTGATGTGAATAATGATGTAAATGAGAGAATACACGAGTGTATTAAGATGGTTTGGACACATGGAAAGGATGGATGATAGTCGGTTGGTTAAGCAAATGTATAGTGGTGTGCGCTGGAAATCGACCGGCTGGGAGATTGAAAAAATAAAAAATAATTGAGTCAGTAAACGAATGTAAGTGTGGCAGAGGCGTGAAGAAAGGTGCATAATAGGAGTGAATGGCGGGGTTTTGTGAGGGGGTATAGTTTTGGACCGCTTGCCCCAAGGGATGAACCTTACATTGACGAGGTACAACAATGAGAGTCCGTCGCAGTCTCCTGAAGACATAGGGTGGATTTTTCTAACTGCAACAAGCTCTTACTATGTTCTTCCACTACTTTTCTGTTTCCTATGTATGTTGCGCACCTTACCCTCAATCTGGTGAAATTTTTTATTTATTTGAAATCGTGTTGCTGAGAGAGAGAGAGTAATAAGAGGGGAGATTCTATTTAGGGTTATCGTTTCAAGAAATTTAGATATTGTAGATAGTAATGAGATGGGTCTATATGATTTTCTCTGAGGGTATAAAGGGAACTGCAAAAAGGGAGGCTTTCTTTTCTACCTGCATCATGTTCTTTTACTACTTTTCTGTTCCGGTGTATGCTACGCACCTCGCTCTCTAATAAAAATAAAAAAAATGATAAAAATAATTATATATATATATATATATATATATATATATATATATATATATATATATATATATATATATATATATATATATATATATATATATATATATATAAAAAAATATTTTATATATATATATATAGGCCTATATATATATTAGGCAAAAAAAATTCTTCCGTGCTATTAACAGTTTTTCAAATCAGCAATTTGAAATTATGAAAAAATATAAATGATAAATGTGTTCTGTTAATTTGTAATATATAAAAATTTCTTCTCAAATATAACTTTGGAACTAATCCCTAAAAATGTTTATTTACCATAACATCTTAATAGCAATTTTCTAACTCAAAAAAAAAATAATTAAAAAGTTATTAGTTTTTAATTACTGTTATCATATTTTGATATAATTTGTTTATAAAATTATGCTTACGATTTTTTCCCATTTATTTACTCTCTAAATATAAATTAGGATGTATTAGACATATGCTTCATTTAGACCACTTTTTTATTGCTTTTTAGAAAGCAAAAAAAAAAAAAAAAAAAAATGTTGGTTTAAACCAAACAATAATTCCCCTTACCTAAACTTTTCATAATAAAAAATTGTTGCACAATGTGTGTGATTTACCAGAAAGACGAATAAATTTCCTAGTGTTCTCACCAAAAAGTTAAAATGTGCCAAGCCTACCAGAAATAACAATTTCATACTATGCTCACAGATTATTAATATTAATACACTATTACCAATTAAGTTGACATGTTTGGCGGGAGTATCACAGCATAGTGTATAAATATAATAATCTTTAATCACTGGCTCTCGTGCAGGTGGGTTCACTTGCCTTGAGTTCGTGATAGCTTGAATGGCAGTGTTTTGTCTGCCTGGAGGGACGGCATATGCCCTTCGTTGGTGAGATCAGCTAAAAAAGAAAAGAAAAAAAAGACACGTTTGGCTTGCATGAAGGGAGGAGGTGAGAATGAAACGTTGGGTGGTTATTGTTTGGATGGAGAATCCCCTTCCATAAGAACATCAGAAATCTGGCTCTCTGGTGTCCTTTTTCTCTTTGAGAGAGTCTGTAGCCCACTTGGACCTGCTTTTTGCTCACTAGTTCTGAACCTTTTTAGAGTTAAAAACTGGTCTGTGGTTGTCCGTTTCCTTTTCCTTTAACACTTTTCTGTATTAGTATGGTTTGTCCTGGAATGCCTAAGGTTACCATATTTTCTGAACGAAAAATCGGGACACCTACAGCTACACATCATATATATATATATATATATATATATATATATATATATATATATATTGGTATATATATATATATATATATCTTCTTATATATATATATATATATATATATATATATATATATATATATATATATATATATATATATATATATATATATATTTATATATATATATAATATATAAATATATATATATATATATATATATATATATATATATATATATATATATATATATATATATATATATATATATATATATATATATATATATATGTACTATATATATACAAATATCTATATCTATATACATATACATATATATAAAACAAATACATATACATATATATATATATATATATATATATATATATATATATATATATATATATATTATCGCACGAGCGATAATTTAAAAAATGTATATATCGATTGACAAAAATCTCATGCCCTGAAAATGTATTAGTTTAACATTATATATATATATATATATATATATATATATATATATATATATATATATATATATATATATATATATATATATATATATATATATATATATATATATAACTTATCTACTATATATTTAATATATATATAAAAATATATATATATATATATATATATATATATATATATATATATATATATATATATATTATATATATTAATTAAAAAAATTAAAAATATACGAAAGCATGTTAAAATGGGTTTGTATCATAAAATCGGGACGAAATCGGGACTCTTCTCTAAATCGGGACAAGGGTTTCAAAAAAAGGACTGTCCCGGCTAAATCGGGACGAATGGTAACCTTAATCTAACCTCTTTATGTATTGTACTAGGAGAAACTCAGATTCTCTGTACAACCCTTTCTCCAATCAAGGTAATATTTTTTCGGCCTTTTCAGGTCTTTTTTGTTACAAGTTTCTTTGAGTTCATTAATAAAAATTGTCAGGTAAGAAGACTGCTGCAGAATTACCAACATTTAAATATCATTTTCAGTATTAAAAATTTACACTAGCCAATTATTGGACAGGATCATCATTTTTAATTTTAGAATGTATAAATAAAATTATGCACTTTGTATACTGATGCCAATACTAATACCAATATGAGCTGAGAAAAGTAAAGCCCCACCCCCATCGGTCACAGAGTACAGAAAGTGGAGGTTCCAGTAGACCCTGTAAGCGGTGGAGTTTATCTCACCTCTTTAGAGCATCTGATTATTCTCTGAAATAGGCTCTGCCCTCACGCTAAAATCTTTATTCAAAACATTAAAAATGAGGTTGAAGTTTAGTTCCAGTGAAACACTTTCAATTTCTACTTTAAGGAAATCAAGAGCACTAAAATAAATGTACATAAATTAGAGAAAGCCTAATAAATTTAGGAAAAGCTCCTTTGTGTATAATAAAAATAAAGAAGGAAAACTCTCAGCAATTCTCACTCATCTTTATCTAGAAGGCTACTACCTAATCTCAATGACCACCTTTACATGGTGATCCCAGAAGCTTGAAGATTGGCTTCACGGACGAGAGCCAGAACACCCGCCACAAGACCAAGAAAATCCTCCAGATCCATTTTGTCGCAGACATACATACTAAAAAAAGAAAACATTTATTTTCAAGGTCAAAAGTGTGGATTTACACACTTTTTGTCTTTGCGTTCTCTCTCTCTCTCTCTCTCTCTCTCTCTCTCTCTCTCTCTCTCTCTCTCTCTCTCTCTCTCTCTCTCTCTCTCTTCTTAGCCTGTTACATTCGCAGCGGCAGCAGCCACCAGCCTCTTCCTGCATCAAATCCCTCAAGCCCTTCGTAACAGCCTCAAAAGAAGTCGCAGCGGCAGCAACCACCAGCCTGTTCGGGCACCAAATCCCCAGCAGTTGGACCCCTACCTTAGAAAAGTTCTGTA
>JABUQX010147591.1:2500-7500 GCA_015478945.1 Trachelipus rathkii
ATGATCTTCCTTCACCTGCACATCTAACTCTTTCCACTCATATGCTGATGACTCTACCCTTCATTCTTCAACCACTCATTTCAATTCTGCTCCTTCTTTACTTCTAGAATTGCCTCTCGTCTTATTCTTTCCGATCTCGCTGATCTGGCTAGAATTTCCGGGTGGGGCCGTCTGAAACCTTGTGAAATTCAATCTTTAAAAACTCAACTTCACAATCTCTCTAGCACACTTCTAACTTTCCTATCTCTATCTTCTTTCGTCTCTCCTGTCGACAATATAAACATCCTTGGCCTTAAACAAAATGTCTTGGAACCTCACATCACAACGGCTGCGGCAAAAATTTCAAGGAAGCTGGAGTTCTATTAGATCATAGATCTTTTCTTCAGCTACTCTAGTTATGCAAGGGCCTCATCCGCCTGCATGGAGTACGTTTCCTTGATCTAGCCCACCCGGCTTTTGATAGGGTCGAGTCAAAGGCAAAAGGACTTATAAACTGTCCTGTTCTTTCTAGTTCAATGACCTCTATCTGCGCGCGATGTTATGCTCATCTCTTTCTATAGGTTCGTAGCGGCAAGTGCTCGAGGGAACATCTCGCGTGCCACCACCTTTAAGACGCCCTCGTAGCACAAGGTGCCAGGCACATGAGTTTTGTGTTATCAGCAACCCAGATTCAGTTCGCCAGAGCCTCCTTCCTGCGCCACCTCTGTTCTGTGAATCTTCTTCCATCTTCTGTGTTTCATCAAATTTAATCTCCCTCACTTTAAAGCCCGCGTCTGTGCTCATTTGTAATTTGTGTTAGTTGAATTTTTTGTTGCTTTAACACCCTCCTGAATAGGGCATTGTCTTGATGGTGGTGATAACCGTAAAAAAAAAATATATATATATATATATATATATATATATATATATATATATATATATATATATATATATATATATATATATATATATATATATATATATATATATATATATATATATATATATATATATATATATATATACAGTGATATTTTTCTCCTCGAATGTATATATATTAAAATTTTTGTATTTTTCCACTTTGAAGGTATTTTTTTAAATAATAGTTATTAAAGATAAAGTTGCTAGTATTTCCAAAACGGCTTTGCAATATTTGAAGAAGCTAATAAAGCAGTATTAAAGTTTAAATCTATGTAACCAACGTAACTCAACATAATCTTACTTAACGTAACATAACCTCAATAAATGTAATTTAGTTTTATATTTATAATTTATTTCACTTTGGCACTGTTTAAAAAGAAAACACGCATCAAACATGAGCGTTTGTGATTTTGTTCGATAATGTATTATTAGAAAAAAAAATAAAAAAATAACCAAATTTTTTTATCTTTATATATATATAGGTTATATATATAAAGAGATATATATATATATATATATATATATATATATATATATATATATATATATATATATATAAAAATATAAATATATATATATATATATATATATATATATATATTTCTTCTTTTTATCCAGATTCTTTCCCCAGATTGTGGGTGAGGTGCACCAAATACACCGGAAACAGAAAAGTTAGCAGAAGAACATGACGTAAGTTGAATGGAATACCCCTCTACCATCCCTTCAACACTCTGTAATGAGAGCCCATCGAAGTAATAAAAATTCACACTAGGGGTTCACAAGACCGCGACGGATCCTCAGTGTGGTATCTCGACAGCGAAGGTTCATCCCTTAGGTCAGGGACACAACCATAACCCATCGCAAAACCTCTCCATTCACTCCTATTATAGAGCTTTTTGCTCGCCTCTATCAAACTCACATTCCTTTTTTTTTTCAGACATTTCTTTACTGACTCAATCCACTTTTTCTTCGGTCTCCCAACTGGTCGATTCCCAGCACACTCACCAACATACACCGCTTAACCAGCAGACTATCATCCATATTTTCCATATGACTACACCATCTTAATGCGCTCTAGATTCATCAAACCACACAGCTCCCTAACACATTCATTCCTCATTTTATCAATTCTTCTCACACCTAAAATGCTCCTAAAATTGTCCATCTGAACATATTGTACCTTTGATCTATACCTCTTATTCCACACCATAGTTTCACTACTATACATTAGCACCGGTAACAACATACCCTCATGCAAAACCCTAACTCACTCAATACTTAGTCCCCATGCATTCACCATGGACTTAATTGCACTAGCCATCTTCTTACCATTCACAACTTTCCAGCTACACTCTGCATAGTTCTTTCTCTTTCCGTCCAACAAATAGCTCAAATATTTAAATTCAGAAACTTATTCCAATTCATCACCATTGAATATGATTTCACACCGAGGAGTCTCTTCACTCACTACCATCACCTTACCCTTATCCACACTTACTTTCAAACCCCACTTTTTACATACCCTGCCAAACCCCTGTACCAATACTCTGAAACTTTCTCCAGATTCACCACGCAAAAGTAAACCATCACAGTAAAATAAGCAGGGGACCCTCCACTCTCTTCCATTCTTCATCATTCTAACACCTTTTCCTACCACTCCTACCTCTAATTCTTTCATCATATTCAAATTAAATAACCAATGAGGCAAAACACATCCCTCCTCCACTCCACTATTAATATTAGATCATTCAACCTTCAACTCCATTTATTCTTACACACGCTTCACTATCGGCATACAAACTTTCGACTTCATATATCACTAACACCTGCCATAGAGCTTCCCTATTAATCCTGTCATACGCCTATTGCGCAATTCCATAAAACCTAAATACAATTTATTCTTTATATATATATATATAATAGTATATATATTACTTATTATATATATATATATTATATATATATATATATATATATATATATATATATATATATATATATATATATATATATATATATATATATATATATATATATATATAGGGAAACGGATTAAAGTAAGAGCGTTACAGTCTTTATCAGTAGAGTTGGTGTTGGAATGGGCACAGCGGTCAAATCTGGGGTCAATGAGTTGAGTAGAGAAAGGTAAGAATGATAAGGTCTCTATAAAAAGAGGTGGTATGCTTGCAGATATACATTGCGGAATTGTGGTTTACATTGTAATGATAATTGTGAAACTGTGAAGTAGCAGTTTGAAAGGATAAATAAAGATTGGAGAAAGTCAGTGAGAATGTGTTAATTTATAAGATGGAATGCAGTTAATGGAATTCATTTAAAAAGATTGATGTAAATGTAATCAAACCTCATGTGTGACTCTATTCTTTTTACATGAGCGTACAAAGTAGGGTTGGTCGAGCTCTGAATTTTGAGCACCACACCGCACCGCACCGCACCAAAGTAAGCGCATCACATACCAAAAGTATTTTTGGCGCATTCACCGCACAGCTATGTTTCAATGCGCACCGCACCGGATAACTGGAATGGTTTGCTGAACAGCACCTCACTAAATGAGAGCACCAGGCCCCACAGGGCACCACACATGGTGCGTCGGTGAACCTTAATAGAAAGTCCCTTAAAAGAGTGAGAAAGTGTTGTGACGAAAAAAATTGTGACGTCGCTTCTATCGTGTCATAACGGATGAAAGAGTGAATGTCACGTATTTGTAGATGCAGTTTCCATGCACATATTCGGATACTAGGAAGGCCCCTTCCTCGAATAGGGCAATGCCCGTCACCTACAAACTTTTAATTAAAAAAAAAAACTTTTTAAAGTTTTAAGTGAGAGAAATTTCGCGATAAAAAACACTTTAACAATATTTCTGTTGCGTATGTTGAAATTGGTTGTTATAGAAGATGTAATAGTTGTAAGGAATATTATGGGAATTGAGTTTTGGAATCATTGCAAAGAACAACTCACACTCACACAAGCATACACACACCTATACACGCACGCAAACACACACCTGCATACACACACACACACACACACACACACACACACACATATATATATATATATATATATATATATATATATATATATATATATATATATATATATATATATATATATATATATATATATATATATATATATATATATATATATATATATATATATATATATAGATATATATATATATATATATATATATATATATATATATATATATATATATATATATATATATATATATAGTCATAAGTGCTTTTAAAATGTAATTGATTTACTGTCTATGAAAAAAAAAATATTTCCCATTGAATTCGTTATAAATAATAAAAAAGACATTTTACTCTATTAATAATGTTTTTATTTGTATTTTATTTATTACTTACATCCCCTTCCTCCCCCCCAAAAAAAAATGAATAAATATATCACATCATGTCACAAAAGCACACAATATTCCACCCTCACACACACATACACACACACCCATACACGCACACACACACACACACACATTACACACACACACACACACACACACACACACACACACACACACACACACATCCATACACGCACACCCACATACCATGAAATATTTTTTTTCTCAACTGTTGAATTTTATGTTTTTATTAACTGGTAATAATATCTATTAGGCACACACACACATATATATACATTTTCTTCATATATATATATATATATATATATATATATATATATATATATATATATATATATATATATATATATATATATATATATATATATATATATATATATATCTATAGATATATAGTAGGTCTACCTGAATGATTCTGCTATATATTTTTCACTTAATTAACTGATAATATAATAAAATATTTACAAATATCAATATTATATTCCGTCTTTATCATATTTAAGTAGTGAATCTTTGTCTAGTAAACCGTTAAAGAGCGCGCTGAGTAAACAAAAATGCCTGACCTCCCTCATATAAGCAAAAACGACGACGATTCAATTGACTCGGTTGTGAAAATTTTGAAAGAAATATGATAAAATGAGGCTCGCTTTAGACTTTCCATGCCTTCTCTCTCTCTCTCTCTCCTCTCTCT
>JABUQX010147591.1:12500-18355 GCA_015478945.1 Trachelipus rathkii
ATATATATATATATATATATATATATATATATATATATATATATATATATATATATATATATATATATATATATATATATATATATCACTATAATTCAAACAGTCTATAATTATTACAAATTATTAAAAATTAAGAGACACATATGCCTCTTGATTTATAAATCCCGAAAGATTGGAAGAAAGCAGTAATAGTACCCTTATATAAGGATAAGGGGGATAAGGGGAACTATAGGGAATTAGTTTATTGAGTGTTGTAAGGAAGATATATGCAGGTATTTTGGTCGAAAGAGCACGTCGATTGACTTAAGGACTGATTGGTGAAAAACAAGGTACATTTACAAGTGGTAGAAGATGTATGGAACAAATTTTTAAATTGAAACAAATTATTGAGAAAACGAGAGAGAAGAAGAGTAAATTGTATTTAGGTTTTATGGATTTGCAACAGGCGTATGACAATATTAATAGAGAAGCTTCTTTGCAGGTGTTAGTGATATATGGTGTTGGTGGTAGGCATTTGAATGGAATCAAAAGTATGTTTGACGATAGTAAAGCGTGTGTAAGAATAAATGGAGTAGAAAGTGATTGGTTTAATATTAATAGCGGAGTGAGGCAGAGATGTATTATGTCTCCTTGGTTATTTAATTTCTATATAGCTGGTGTGATAAAAGAATTAGAAGGAGGGTAGCAGGGAAGGTGTTAGAATGATGAAGAATGGAAGAGAGTGGAGGGTCACCTGCTTATTTTACTTTGATGATTTGATTTTCTTTGACGAATCTGAAAAGGATTTGAGGGTATTGGTAGAGGGGTTAGGCAGGGTTTGTAAAAAGAGGGGATTGAAAGTTAATGTAGATAAGAGTAAGGTGATGGTAGTGAGTGAGGAAACTTCTCGGTATGAAATCATATTCGATGATGAGGAATTGGAGCAAGGCTCTGAATTTAAATATTTAGGATATATGTTGGACAAAAAGGGAGAGGATGATGCAGAGTATAGTAGGAAAGTTGTGAATGATAGGAAGGTGGCTATTGCAATTAAGTCCTTGGTGAATACAAAAAAACTAGGTGTTGAGTGCGTTAAGGTTTTGAATGAGGGTATGTTGTTACCGGTGTTTGGGTATAGTAGTGAAACTATGGTGTGGAATAAGAGGTATATATCTAAGGTACAAATTGTTTAAATGGACAGTCTTAGGGGCGTATTAAATATGAGAAGAATTGATAATGATGAATGAACGCATTAAGGAGTTGTGTGGTGTGGAGAAGGGCGTAAATGAGATATTAAACGAGAGTACATTGAGATGGTTTGGTCATATGGAAAGGATGGATGATAGTCAATGGATTTTTGATTATTAGATAGTAGATGGATTAAGTGGATGTATGGTGGTGAGTGTTCTGGGAATTGACCGGCTGACAGGACAAAGAAAAAGTGGATGAGTCAGTAAAGTAATGCCTGGAAGAGAGAGGAATGTGAGTTTAGCAGAGGCGAGAGGAAAGGTGTATATAACAGGAGTAACTGGCGGGGTTTTGTGAGGGGGTATGTTAGTGGATTTTGAACAGGGGATGAACCCCACATTGACGAGATACAACAGTGAAGGCCCGTCGCAGACTCATGAAGCTTCAGGGTTGATTTTTATGATTGCGACGAGTTCTCACTGTTGGTATAAAGGGGACGGTAAAAGGGGGTTGCTTTCTTTTTGACTTGCCTCTTGTTCTTCTACTACTTTTCTGTTCCGGTGTATTCTATGCAACTCACCCCAATCTGGGGATAAGAGGAAGATAATAATAATAATAATAATAATAATAATAATAATAATAATAATAATAATAATAATAATAATAATAATAATAATAATAATAATAATAATAATAATAATAATAATAATAATAATAATAATAATAATAATAATAATAATAATAATAATAATAATAATAGACTATTGACTTCGGATACTTTGTAAAAGATTTAGTGATAAATAATTATTCCACAAGTAATCTCTAGTTCTTGTTGATTACTTTGTCCATTTGAAACGAAGATTTGAAATATTTAATTCAATATTTAATCCCTCTAATCTTTATATACGTTTAATCTTTATATGCGATGTTCGCCAAACTTTTCAACGAAGTTTTAAGACGACGAATAGTCAAACATCTTATGTGTGGATGGGGTATTTTGGTCGAATGTTCGTTATTCCGGCTTGGTTTGTCATACACGAAATATTTTGCAATCGCTTGGAGGTAAATTTACACATCAAAGAATGATTCGTCTTAAAAAGCTTCGCTAAAATGTTCGGCAAACAGCGAATATTTGTAGGTGCCTTGAAATGAGATTTCCGATCCTTTAAAATATGAATAAAAAATAACATTATAAAAACATATATATATATATATATATATATATATATATATATATATATATATATATAATATATATATATATATATATATATATATATATATATATATATATATATATATATATATATATATATATATATATATATATATATATATATATATATATATTTAAATATATATATATATATATATATATATATATATATATATATATATATATATATATATATATATATATATATATAAAATAATTATAAATTTATATATACAAAATATTATATATATATATATATATATATTCTAATATATATATATATATATATATATATATATATATATATATATATACAAATAGATATATAAACATATATAAAATACAATTAAATACATATACAATTAAAACAAAACAGTTTTCTTTGGAAAACCTATCGGAAGTTAGTTGGTTATGCCCTTAAATAATGTTTCTGCTATAATTTTACAAGAAAACAAATTTACAAAGGAAATTAAAATTTAAGCATATATATATATATATATGTATGTATATATATATATATATATATATATATATATATATATATAAATAAATATATATATATATATATATATATATATATATATATATATATAACATACATAACTTAATTAACAAACTTAAATATACCTAATAATTAAATATTTGTACCGCTTAAAATTATTTAAAAATAAAAGTAGCCTCCGTTTTCAATATGACGCCCATTCTATTTCAGTAAAAAAAATTTCAAACCTATAAAAATATTAAAACAAGTCCTAATTATTTATTTAAATCTATCTAACCTTAAATAGCATTAAGTAGCCTAAATAAAACTTAAATATATACTTTAATTAAAGATTACAAAATTTTAGAAATTGGAAAAAGTCGCCTACGTCTCTCATTTCGAGCACAACAAAAAATTTAATCGCATATTCTGGCAACGTCCCTTTTTATTCCAAAGGTGTCGAGCTAGCTGGACTTTAACCTATATATATATATATATATATATATATATATATATATATATATATATATATATATATATATATATAATAATATTTATTTATAATAATAATAATATATATATATATATATATATATATATATATATATATATATATATATATATATATATATATATATATATATATATATATATATATATATATCTATATATATATATATAATATATATATATATATATATATATATATAATATATATATATATATATATATAGATTTAAATATATATATATATATATATATATATATATATATATATATATATATATTACTCCTCAAAAATAACGCACCACTAGGATAAATGTTACTCGCAAGAACGGGAAGGCCCCTAACCCCATCAAACCCCACACCAACACAGGCGACAGCATTAGTGTAACTATGTAACCACCCCGCTGAGAATTGCTGCAGTATTGGGGCCGTCACCGCCATAAATTTAGGAAAACATAAACCACGTAACTAGACCTGGGAGAGGTGGGGGTAGGTTATGTCGGGGATATAATCGAGCGAGGGATCATTCACGTACGAAGCGACTCCGATAAACATGGAAAGGATAGTGCGTGCAGATAACAACACTCCACGCCGAAGGACACGGGTACCGGGCACTTGGTCGACGGTTCGGTGTAGCGCACACAACGATTGCATGGGTGGTTCAACGGTACCTGGAAACTCAGACACATGATCGCTTGCGAGGACAAGGTAGGCCCAGGGCCACGACACCCGTGGGAGACCGATTTATACGTCTGCGTGCATTACGAGAGCTCCACACAACGGCACGACATCTGCAGATACAGCTGGCGGAGGTACACGGCACCAGGGTGAGTGACAATACAGTGCGTCGACGCCTTGCGGAACATAATTACCGGCCCCGGAGGCCTGCCATAGGTCCACCGCACACCACGGCACATCGAAGGGCGCGACTGGCATTTGCCCGAGAACACATCCATTGGACGGTCGACGATTGGGCAAAGGTGCTCTTTACGGACGAGTCGAGAGTGTCTCTGTACGCCTCGGACAGGCGTGCTAGAGTATACCGACGACCGACGGAGAGGTTCGCGCAATTCAATGTGGTGCAGGTGCCGCGGTTTGGAGGTGGGTCGGTTATGGTCTGAGGAAGGCATCTCTTTATCGGGGAAAATGGAGTTGCACATCTTCGATGGAGGCACTCTTAGCCGTAAGTTATATCACAGACATTCTCCCGTACCATATGTCGTGCCATATGTGCCCCCTACATCAGTGACTCTTTCATCCTAATGCATGACAATGCAAGACCACACAAGACCCAATGTGTGAACGACTACCTTAGGACGGTTCAAATTACGGCGTTGGAGTGGCCAGCATGTAGTCCTGACCTCAACTCAATCGAACATTTGTGGGATATCCTGAAACGTCGGATCCGACAGCTGCAATCCCCTCCACGGACTCTCGCGGACCTGCGACAGGCACTGCACGACGTATGGGATCAAATCACTGTCCAGGACATTCGCCCACTCATCGAGAGTATGCCAGGACGGCGGTGTCAGACAGTCATCCGTGCCAGAGGGTGTACACGGTATTGAGACAGACCCAACACCCCCCGCGGCCGTCGCCGTGCGTACCAACATTGTGTGTTTGCAGCGCCGAACCTCCGAACCCTACTGCGAGACCATTTGGCTGCACCTTGGCCTCACACTCTATTAACCTACGGTTCTTGGGAGGAATCCACTGTGTTATTGTCATAGTCATAGTCCAATAAAGTGTCTTCGGGTTCTTCAACCTTTTCTACACTTCCTTCACCACGTACACTTGTGGTGCGTTTATTTTGTCGAGTACTATATATATATATATATATATATATATATATATATATATATATATATATATATATATATATATATATATATATATATATATATATATATATATACTGTATATATATATATATATAAATATATATATATATATATATATATATATATATATATATATATATATATATATATATATATATATATATATATATATATATATATATATATATATATATATATATATATATATATAATATATATATAAAATAGAGATAAAATACAATTAAACACAGAAAACACTTTCTTGGCGGAAAGTTTCTTTCTCGGCTTCAACAATATCAGTGTCAATATATATATATATATATATATATATATATATATATATATATATATATATATATATATATATATATATATATATATATATATATATATATATATACTATATAACTATATATATATATATATATATATATATATATATATATATATATATATATATATAAGTGTCAAATAATAAGGTAGATTACAGAATTAACATTCATTACTAACATCGGATAAATATTATAGAGGCATTGTTAAGAAGTAGGCCATATATATATATATATATATATATATATATATATATATATATATATATATATATATATATATATATATATATATATATATATATATATATATA
>JABUQX010147592.1:7500-10000 GCA_015478945.1 Trachelipus rathkii
TCGATTTTCTCAGTGGCCCGTATAAACGAAAAGTTCCCTATATATTACCAGTCGGGTGTGACCAGAGAGTTGGACAGAGAAAGTATGAGACTGTGGTGTGGAAAGACGTGCTCAAACTATCCTTGAAGAAGGAGGTGTGAGACTAGAGAGTTCAGTATGGCAGTATCAGTTGTGACAGCGATATTATAAGGAGGGTGTTACACGTAACTGTTATACACAGCTTTAACACACAGCCGTCAGACAGAAGCAATTGAGCAACATCATTGAGACTAGAAGAGTTGATAAAACAAAGAGTCGAGTCCTAGGCTCGAAGAGTCGAGTCCTAGGCTCCTCTTCCAATAAAAGAGCTGTGTGAGTGGAACACCACAAGTGAAGATCGTCTAAGGCTCGCAGAGTCGAGTCCTAGGCTCGAAGAGTCAGTCCTAAGCTCCGAAGAGTCAGTCCCTAGGCTCGAAGAGTCAGTCTAAGCTCACAAGTCGAGTCCTAAGCTCGCAGAGTCGAGGTCCTAGGCTCGAAGAGTCAAGTCCCTAAGCTCCGAAGAGTCGAGTCCTAGGCTCGAAGGTCGAGTCCCTGAAACTCGAATATGAATTGCGATTCCAGGCTCGAAGAGTCGAGTCCTAGGCTCCCTCTTTCAAAAAAAGAGCTGTGTGAGTGAAACCACCACAGGTGTATGAAACAAACTTGATACAGGAGTGAAATACAACCCTCGTAAAGAAAGAGGAAGCAACTATAATGGTGTGAAGAAGTTTGGAAAGTCATTCAAACCACCCAACCTTTTTGAAGCTTGTTTACTTTGGGAAACAATGCGATTCTTTCAAGGAAGATCACCCGTAAAAGAAACACCGAGAATATTAAGGACATATACGAAGGTTCGAGCCGTGTAGAATATTATGACGAGTAGAAAGGTAAAGGAACTGAGTTATTGAGGCATTGAAAACAATCATGTTTGATCATGTTTGATCATGTTTGATCATGTTTGATCTTCTCCTATTAGAATTAGTTGCCCAAGGGTCATCCTCATCATCAGTTACTGGGTTTTGGCTGGACACCTTTCAAAATGATGGAGTAATGAAGGGTGGAATCGTCCGCATTGAAGTATATAGATGATGAAGTGACGTGAGGTCACTAATCAAAAGCAGAAGAAAGAAGCTGGGAATAAGACAGAACCCTGAGGATATCACTTGAAAGATTTAAAGGATAAACCGCCGCCATTTACAACAGCTGCCATATAGCAACCGGAAAGAAAATCAGTGAAAAGGTTACGGAAAGAAGGACATATACCCAAATAAAGAAGTTTGGAAATAAAACATTTGTGTCAGATTCTATGTGAAACTTCCGATACTCGTATTTCCAGACCCACAGTCAAAGCTTCGTCGAAATGCTGAAAAAGAGCAAGGGACTATAAGAGTCAGAAAGAAGAGGGAGACGATCAAGAGTAGTGTGTTCCTTTGGAAACCAAACCTTCGATCGGAGATAAGATTAGATTCAAGATGTTTTCAGATCTTTCTGTTTACGCTAGTTTTAAAAACTATGGAAAGGACTAAGGTTTTAAAGCAATAGGACAATAGTTAGGGGTTTATGAGGAGTCTCCCCCTTACAGCATAGGTTTAATGACCATGCTTCCAGTAAAAAGGAAAGGCTGAAGTTAACAGACAGAAACGAAATAGTCTACCAAGGCAGAATGCAAGCATTGAAGAGCAAGTTTTGAAGACAACAGCAGAAATACTGTAGAACTGTATGCCTTTTAAGTGTCAAGTTCAGAGAGAGAGCATAAATTACATCTTAAAATTTGGAGGAAATTATAATACTAGGTAAAAAGAAGATGGAGGGAGGCGGAGATGGAGAAATAGCTCTGGAGTGGTTCAAAGTAGGATTTGGGTCAAAGGTTTATCTTGACCCCTAGAAGAAAATTATTGACAATGGTGAACAACAAAATCCCTTAAAATGATGTTGATCAAAGAAAGAAGAACTCACTGAACAAGATGAGAGAAAAAGAAAAATAGAGATAGATAGAGAGAGAGAGAGAGAGAGAGAGAGAGATATATATATATATATATATATATATATATATATATATATATATATATATAGAGAGGGGGATAGGGATAGGGAGGGATAAGAGAGAGAGAGAGAGAGAGAGAGAGAGAGAGAGAGAGAGAGAGAGAGATATGAGATTTTAGGATAGTCAGTAGGGTTAGGATATAAATAAACAGAACAAATGCATTTTGTCCTAGATCGACAACAAAGTCTAAACCATAAGGTAGAAAATATAGAAAGCTTTGAATTATAAACAAGAAAATAGACAGTCGTTTTGCGCATGCGTACAACATTCTTGAACGTAACTCGGGGTGTTTGATCACTTCGACAGGAAATACTATTCTCTTCCCTCTTACTGATCAAACAAGAGACGAGAACAAGAGACGAGGTCTAGACTCTAGAGAAAGAGAGTTGGTATTTAGGAAAGTGTAAATCAGAATAAAAAAATTATGTATGCTGCAGA
>JABUQX010147594.1:0-5000 GCA_015478945.1 Trachelipus rathkii
CGGTAGTACTTCGTTCAGTTATAGATTTGGGTGTTAACGGATACGCATTATCGTAGAAACGCTTTCGCGTTTTCGTGCGCCCTTTCAATATATATATATATATATATATATATATATATATATATATATATATATATATATATATATATATATATATATATTTATATTTATTTATATTTATTTTTATATATATATATATAATTATAAATATACTATATATATATATATATATATATATATATATATATATATATATCTATATATATATCTATATATATATTTATATATATATATATATCAATATCTCGCACAGCTATATATATATATATATATATATATATATACAAATCACCATATCCACCTGCAGGTGCAATGTGGCGCTAATAATTTAGCAGGGTTTAAGCTTATCAACACCATTCATAACATAAAAGGTTCCCTGCTCTTAGTAGCAGAGCGAAGAGGTCTCCCTTCATATGATCCGATGTGTCGCTATATCCAAACTCCTCTGGCCAGATTAATTTAGTTGCAATTTGTGTATTAACTTTACAATCCAAATTTAATTTCTTTAATTTAAATAATCCAAAATGATTACACCGAGAAATATTCTCGCACTTTCAAGTCAGATTTTACACGATATTATTTAAATATTAATTAAATTTTAAAAATTTTGAAATTTCAAATTATTAACAGATATTTTTAACTAGTTATTCAAACCAAAACTTGAAACTTAAATACACTTTCTTCTGAAAACACAATTCAAAGCAAATGTTGTTAACAACCTTCTCAGAATTCATTCTACTTTCCAAAAACACTTTAAGATTTTTCTTAATCTTCTCCAGTCATCCTTCTGATTTTTTTTTTCATCTCTTTTTGCTATTTGCTATATATTATAGCTCCGATGACACCAGAATCATATATATATATATATATATATATATATATATATATATATATATATATATATATATATATATATATATATATATATATATATATATATATATATAAATATATATATATATATATATATATATATATATATATATATATATATATATATATATATATATATATATATAAAATGTTTATCATAATTCTTGCGAAGTAACAAAAGTAAAAAAAAAAATTATTTTGATAGATTAATTAAGACAGTTTTCGTTTTTGTCATTTCCGCTTACGCACGGTAAGAAATGCTTGCACAGTTTTAGCACTAAAAATTGACAACGCTGGTTTACAATATTTACTCAAAATTATGGGGAAAACTTTGCCTTACGGCCCTGCACTAAGCTCTTTTATACAGCCCTGTACTAAGCATTTTCACGACCCTGTACTAAGCATTTTATATGGCCCTGCACTAAGCATTTTGAACGGCCCTGTACCGAGCATTTTTAACTGCCCTGCACTAAGCATTTCAACGCCCTGCACCGAGCATTGTTAACAGCCCTGCACCGAGCATTTTTAACAGCCCTGCACTAAGCATTTTTAACTGCCCTGCACCGAGCATTTTTAACGGCCCTGCACTAACCATTTTATACGGCCCTTCCCTAAGCATTTTTACTGCCCTGTAGTAGGCATTTTTAAGACCTTGTACTAAGTATTTTTAGAGTCTATAGAAGGCTGATGAGTCTTAAGAAATTTCGTAGAAAGTGGAAACAACAACTATTGCCTAAAACACCCCATCGCATGTACAGTGTTAGTTAATTTAATAGATCTTTTATCGCTATTATTAAAATAGGAGTAATATGTAAAAATAAATTATTTATTAAAATATAAATGAAATAAAATGAATGTTTTCATAAATTTATTTTTCTTTTAAACTTAAAATAAAATTTAATTGATATTTATTTTTTATATTATTATTATTTTAATGCGAAATGAATGCATGACATACAAACATTTAGCCCAACCCATGAGTGTGGGAAAATTAATAAATATTGATTCAACATCACAAGCCTATATATATATATATATATATATATATATATATATACTATATATATATATATATATATATATATATATATATATATAGTATATATATATATATATATATATATATATATATATATATATATATATATATATATATATATATATATACTATTCTATTATTCTAAACTTACCTTGTCCCGATTGTATGCAGGATGTCAATCGTAGAATGTATATTTGGTACTCCTACGATTGTTCATGGGAAGAGTGAAATAGCAGAAGGGGGTTCCCAGCCCCAAGAGCCATGCGAATATAATCCTCATATTGACCAACTGCATCGAAACCTCCACAAGTAGACCAAAAAATCATTTATAACAACAGCTTCTATATTTAAGTCCAAATTATTTTTTTATTCATTTGTAGAAAAGAACTGATGTGATAATTTTGCTCTTCCTCACCGAAATTATTTCAGACGCCACTTCAATGTCTATTTAAAATAAGTAATTTTTTAAAAGAACTGGAATAAAAATTTTGTTGCTCCTCTTCTTGATTTCGTTAAATAAAATTAATTTTGCTTAATTATAAAATCTGATTTTAATTTTATATTTTTGATTCAATAGAAATTTTTAAATATTTCATATATAGATTTTGATAAATTTGTTCGCTGATTCTAAATAATAATTTGGCCTTAACTCATGCGGAACATCCTTCTTTCTCAAACAAAAATCTTTTAGAACTTTCTGATAATAGTCCTAATGAAGATTTCAGCCTTCTTCTTAATCTCTGCACTAGATCTTCTCTTTATCTTCTTTTTCCTTCTTTCCCTTCTGTCTTTAACACTTCTGACACAAAAAACAGGATTAAATGAGCATTTTTTCACAACTCTCTCTCTCTCTCTCTCTCTCTCTCTCTCTCTCTCTCTCTCTCTCTCTCTCTCTCTCTCTCTATATATATATATATATATATATATATATATATATATATATATATATATATATATATATATATATTATTTTATTCTCTCTTTTATATATATATATATATATATATATATATATATATATATATATATATATATATAGGTAAATCTGCAGGTATAGATGAAATTACTAGTGAAATGATCAAGAGCGGAGGCGAGATGGTGATTGATTGGATTTGGAAGTTGTGTAATAAAGCGTTTATGGAGGGTATAGTTCCAAGGGATTGGAGGAGAGCGGTAATAGTACCCTTGTATAAGGGTAAGGGAGAAAAGGGGAATTAGAAATTATAGGGGAATAAGTTTATTGAGTGTTGTAGGGAAGGTATATGCTGGTATTTTGGTCGAAAGAGTGCGTCGAGTGACTGAGGGACTGATTGGGGAAGAACAAGGTGCGTTTAGGAGTGGTAGAGGATGTGTGGATCAAATCTTTACATTGAAACAAATGATTGAGAAAATGAGGGAGAAGAAGAATAAATTATATTTAGGTTTTATGGATTTACAACAGGCGTATGATAGAGTTAATAGGGAAGCTTTATGGCAGGTATTAGTGATATATGGTGTTGGTGGTAGGCTTCTGAATGGAATCAAAAGTATGTATGACGATAGTGAAGCGTGTGTAAGAATAAATGGTGTCAATGGTGATTGGTTTAGGATTAATAGCGGAGTGAGACAGGGTTGTGTTATGTCTCCTTGGTTATTCAATTTGTATATGGATGGGGTTATGAAAGAATTTGAGGTGGGGATGGCAGGAAATGGTGTTAGAATGATGGAGAATGGAGATGAGTGGAGGGTGCCCTACCTATTATATGCGGATGATTTGGTTCTGTGTGGCGAATCTGAAGAGAGTTTGAGAGGATTGGTAGAGATTTGGCAGGGTATGTAAAAGGAGGGGTTTGAAAGTAAACGTAGATAAGAGTAAGGTTATGGTTGTGAGTGAGGACAGTCCTCAGTGTGAAGTTATGTTAGATGATGAGCAGCTGGAGCAAGTGTCTGAGTTTAAATATTTAGGGTATGTGTTGGATGAGAAGGGAACGGATGATGCAGAGTGTAGTAGGAAAGTTGTGAATGGCAGGAAGGTTGCTGGTGCAATTAAATCGTTGGTGAATGTAAAAGGACTAAGTCTTGAGTGCGCTAGGGTCTTACATGAGGGTATGTTGTTACCTGTGTTATTGTATGGTAGTGAGACTATGGTCTGGAATAAGAAGTATAGATCTAAAGTTCAATGTGTTCAGATGGACAATCTTAGGGGCATGCTAGGTGTGAAAAGAATTAATAAAGTGAGGAATGAACGTATTAGAGAGTGGTGTGGTGTGAAGAAAGGGGTAAATAAGAGAATAAATGAAAGTATGTTGAGATGGTTTGGTCATGTGGAAAGGATGAATGAAAGTCGGTTGGTTAAGCGGATGTATAGTGGAGAGTGTGTTGGGAACCGACCGGCTGGGAGACCGAAGAGAAAGTGGATTGAGTCAGTGAATGAATGTCTGAAGGAGAGAAATGTGAGTTTGGCAGAGGCGAGAATAAAGGTGCATGATAGGAGAGAGTGGCGGGGTTTTGTATGGGGGCATGGTTGTGGCCCACCTGGGCCAGGGGATGAACCCTTACATTGACGATTTACCATGAGTGAGGGTCCGTCACTTAGTTCCCATGATGCTCTAGGGTGGATTTTCTGTCTGTGACGAGCTCTCACTAATTAATGGTACAGAGGGGGCGGTAAGGCTGGGCTTTCTTTTCGACGTTTGTCATGTTCTCCTACTGCTTTTCTTTTCCGATGCTTGTACAGCACCATACCCCCAATCTTGGGGCAAAGAGGAAGGTGAAGAAAGAAAGAAAAAAAAAATATATATATATATATATATATATATATATATATATATATATATATATATATATATATATATATATATACATAATTATGCTACAGTAACACAGAAATTTTTTTCGGGGGGGCCAAACAAAAATCGTTCTTTATATATATATATATATATATATATATATATATATATATATATATATATATATATATATATATATATAATATATATATATATATATATATATATATATATAAATATATATATATATATATATATAT
>JABUQX010147594.1:10000-12500 GCA_015478945.1 Trachelipus rathkii
TCAAGAAATCATGCCTGGCGTAGACTTTCTTTATGGTCAACTTCAAAAGAGGAACATTGACCCCTGCAGAATTAAGATCTGCATTGATACTTTTGAGAGGAAAGTTCTCTCCATAAGAGAAAATTTTAATTTTCAAGAGAGCGCTCGCAATGTAGCAAATCGGTGAGAAGCAGAAACAGGTATTTCCAATTTAAGTAGAGAGGCAAAAGAAATATGTGACACAATAATTTGTCAGATGAAAGACAGATTTAAATTTACAGGTCATCTAATTGCTGCTACATTATTTCTGCCTGAAATGTTTATTCCCATTATAATTCCAACTTTCCTGCCCAAAACTTAAAAGAAACTTGTAAATTGTACCCCCCTCCTTCACATAAAAAAGCACTGAAGAATTTCGTTCAATGTCCGGAGCTGTAGCTTTCCTTGATTTCATAAGTGAAAATAAATTAGAAGACACATTCAGTGAATGTGTAAAAATATTAAAAGTCCTTATAACTATCCCGATGACCACATCGGAAGCTGAGCGGTGTTTCTCTACATTAAAAAGGATTAAGACTTTTGTGAGAAATACAATGGGGCAAGACAGGCTTTCAGCATTAGCAATGCTCTCAGTAGAAAAGGATTTTATCGTTAATATTTGTGATTTTAATCGCAAAGTTATTGAAAAATTTGCTCATTCTAAAGAACGGAGAGGCGATTTTCTTTTTAAGTAAATAAAATGTCAGCGCAGAAAAGACTCATTTAATGCTAATATAGGTAAGTAACAAATAAAAAATTTATAACTTTTTAAGATGAATGGTTTATAGTATATATATATATATATATATATATATATATATATATATATATATATATATATATATATATATATATATATATATATATATATATATATATATATATATATATATATATATATATATATATATATATATATATATATATATATATATATATATATATATATATATATATATATATATATATATATATACTACATAATGACACTAGAACTACCATTAAACAACCAATCAAGTTTATTTAAGTTCTTCAACTATTTACCTTATGCTAATAAAGTACAATTTTATATTATTAAATGAATAAAATGTGACGTTGAAGGTCTTACAGTTATAGAATGATCCAATTTCTTCACATATTTTGATTTCAAAATATACATAAAGAAAACACTTGAATACTATAATAGCTTATATACTATATATAAAGAAACATATTTTTATAATAATAATAATAATAAATAATAATAATAATAATAATAATAATAATAATAATAATAATAATAATAATAATAATAATAATAATAATAATAATAATAATAATAATAATAATAACTATAAATTATTTTACTACTACTAATAATAATGACAATTATAATAATAAAAATAATAATAATAAGAATAATAATAATAATAATAGTAATAATAATAATAATAATAATAATAATAATAATAATAATAATAATAATAATAATAGTAATAATAATAATAATAATAATAATAATAATAATAATAATGATAATGATAATGATAATGATAATGATAATGATAATGATAATGATAATGATAATGATAATAATAATAATAATAATAATAATAATAATAATAATAATAATAATAATAATAATAATAATAATAATCAATAATAATAATATTTTAGTAATAATAACTATGTTTTCATGATTTAAAAAAAATACATTTGTTTTTTCTCTCTGATATATATATATATATATATATATATATATATATATATATATATATATATATATATATATATATATATATATATATATATATATATATATATATATATATATATATATATATATATATATATATATATATATATATATATATATATATATATATATATATATATATATATATATAGATAAAGTTCACGGTGACTCAGTGAAATAAGCGAGTTTCGATTGCTTAGAGGAGTTCAAGAATCGCCCCTTAATCTTGTTTCTTGTTTGTGGTTTGTAAAAAAAAATTAGATTGAAAGATCAGAACCTAATTGACACAAAATATAGTAGTTTTTCTGGAGATTTTTGTTTTTAAAATAATTTGGTTTTAGGTCACGGTGTATTATCACACTAATTTCAATACCCACTCATCAATAAAAAGAGTTAACTGTTTGTTGACATAAATTGGTTAGTGGTTATACAACTAACAGAATATATCAGACAGAACGTGTCAACATAGACTCAAACGAAACAAAATACACAAACATATCAATATTGATCAGTGCACAACGATTCTTCAAAGCATAAATAATATTTTCAAACTTTTGCACCCTTCATTCAGCGATGTCCCAAAATTGAAATTTCGGAGGCTTTTTATATATACTAAAAATGGAACTTGTCCTTTAAAAGGAAGTTAACCGATATATATCGAGCGAACGATGTATCGATTTTTTTTTATTATTTCAAGGCTTGATTAGTGCGTCAAGGTTGCCAATAAGTTTTTTTTAATTTTTTTAA
>JABUQX010147595.1:0-14896 GCA_015478945.1 Trachelipus rathkii
GTTTTTGTTCAACTCCGTTGGTGTTTATCGTTTTTCTGTTTATCATGAAACCGCTTCCTGCATTTTCAGTGCGCCGCTTCAGTACTATTATAGATAAGTTTGTGTATTGTCATTCATTCTTTCAAGACAGTTACACATTACGTTGCAGAGCAGAACTCTTATATAATTATCAGCTTGTTTTAGTTTATTCACTAATAACAGTTTACTTCAGTAGCCAATAACTTTCTGTAGACAGAGATTGCTTAGTTGAAGCATGTAGTACTACAGACAAAAATAAGCTAAGTATAGAATATTATATAATTTTAGTTAGGGCATGAGATTATCTTGTTTGGCACCAGTGGTGGTTCTGAACTCTTCTACCAAAAAAAAAACCAAGAAAATTTACCTTAGTTAATAATATAATTGCCAAAAAATTTTGCAGGCTGTTACACTTTGTTTTATATACCTTCCATTTCAGCATCAGTAAAATTTATAGGGTGGGAAGCAGGATGAACACAAGGTGACCAGTTTAAAAAGCATTCAAAATGAGAACCATCCATGCTACAAGAGTCATTAGCTGAGGAAAAGAACGAACTGGACTTTAAATAGCAGACAGTGTGCTGGGTCTTGGCCAGGCATTACTAATGAAAAAAGCGAGCACAAGCCAACCACAAGAGACAGAAATAATAAAAGGGAGCCCTAATTTGGGACAAAACTTGAACATAAAACAGGATGACCGAACGCGACACGGAACAACTAAGAAGAAATACATAAAGGAGAAACAGAATGTACGATATGAATTGAAATACCGACATGATACTTCGGATGAAGTAGAGAGTAGTGCTTTCAGAGGTAGGAGTGATGGTAACAACGAAAGTGATCAAGAACAAGCAAGAAAGAAAAGAAATAAGAAGAAAAGGACAGCCAGAAAGTATACTGTAGATGAGAGCTCGGCTACAGAAAACGATCATGTTGAAGACGTTGAAGACAGCGAACTGGACAAAGGGGGAAAGCTGTGGCTGAAGAGACTTGTCGAGTTAGAGAAAACGGGGATGGAGCCAAATATGGCAGTAAATAGAGTTCTTATCATTCTGGCTGGAGAACTGTTGGAGGTTTTAAGAACATTCAGTAAGGCAAGTGTGAAGGCTGTCAAGCCCTTAAAATATGGAAAGGAGAAAGTTCAAACCTTCGATGCTTTCATCGAAGATTATGAAAGATATGCCAGAGAACAATTAGGGAAAGATAAAAATCGTTGGGTAGACTTGCGAAATTTTTTGGAGGGTCCATCGTTGAGGACCTATTACAGCATCTACCGGGCCAAATTGAGTTATACAACGATAGTGACAAGACTGAGAAGTTGGTGTAAAGAGGAGAAAGATAATGAGATTTTAGATTTACAACGGGAGTTTTGGAGAATAGAAATGAAGAGGAATGAGAAGTTGGCAGAGTTTGCCCTAAGGTTGCAAACGACATACGAGGCAGCCACAAGCGAAGAACAAAGGGACGTGGAGATGTTAAAAAAACAATTTGTAAAATGTCTGCCGAAGAAAATGGCTAGGAGATTTAAAGTCCGGATGGGAGGGGAGAAAGAAAGTACAAAGATTAAATGGAAAGATGTCGTCACTTGGGCTCAAGAAGAAGATAAACTGGAAGAACAAGAAAATGGGCTACGTTACAGGGAGAAAGACAAGAAAGACCAACATATGCCGATCAAGTACGGTACGGTAGACCGGTATCCTCCCAAGGAAAAGAACATAAGGGATTCACTGACCGGAATACTGGACCGCATGAGCAACAAGGTGGGAGGTGTTATCACTGCGATAGGACAGGACACATAAAGAGAGACTGCTGGAGGTTTAGAGGGTGGTGTTTGGTGTGTGGTAGCAGTGAGCACACGATTGCCAATTGTGGAATGAAGACCAGGAGCAGGGACAGACGTCAGCAAGGAAAGCAAAGAGGTGGTGGAGAACGTACCGAAAATAGTGCCAGGGCTCACGGTGTTGATGAACGCAAATGTTTTGTGTGCGAGGAAAGTGGGCATTTGTGGGAGTCTTGCCCTATGAGGGCAGAAGTGGAAGAACTGAAAAAGAAGAGAAAACCAGGAGTCTCGGGAAACGAGACCGCTCCGCCATTATCGGGAGTGGGCCGGAGCCAACCACAGTAATGGCAGCACAAGCATGTATCCAGGTTAATCAGGGGTGGTCAATACTGAATCCGGAGGCAGGAGAGTTTGTGACGACGGGCCTTAGCCCTTTACAGCAACGACCAGCAAAAATAAGAAAGACAATAGATGAAACAGCAGATGAAATAACAACTGGGGTGTATAGAACTAATGGGAGGAATAATTATGGTAGAGATGACAGTATCCAATTGACACCATTATTACGGTTTAAAATACAGCTTGATAGTAAAGAAACGCTTGCCATAATGGATTCAGGATCACAATACTGTATTATTGGAGAAAATTTATTAAAAGAGATCTCGAATCCAGAAATAACCAGTAGGTTAATGAAATTGAGAGGTATAGGGGACCCATCTCAGTGCACAGAATCCCAGAGAACCACTACTTTGAGAGTGACCATTGACGGAATTGAGTACGGCCGATTTGAATTTATAGTAGTAAGGTATCTGAAAGAAGGTATCATCTTGGGAATGCCTTTCTTAACAAAGAATCAGATCAAGTTAAATGTAGCAGAAAAGACGTTTACGCGTTATGGTGAGACGGGCATTATAGAGCATGTACATTTGCCAACTGACCCTGGAAATTGTGTTCGAGTCGTAACTGCACTCCCAGTTTACGTTGTGGAAGGTATAGCAAGCATGTTACCGGAAGTCGGGCAGATCACACAACAAGAACTGGGCACAAATGAGCTCTTAAACGTTCGGAAGGTAGTGATCGACAACAAAGAAAAGAACAAAAGGGGTTATAATAAGATTCAGGGCCTTCCAGGATTAGTGAAATGGAAGAATAATCAAAGAAGTGTTTAGTGAAGAACAACCACTCCGGAGAAGAACATAGCTGAGGAGGGTGAGATCCTCAGTACAGCGCATGATGGTGGATGAGGTGATTTAGCTAAAAGTTCGAAGCAAAAACGTGTGCAGTAAATACTATAATACAAGAGCCACCGGAACAACCAGTCATCGAACAAGAGTGGACGAAAGAAAGATTGAGTGACGAAATAGAATTTATGGAAGAATTAACAACTGAACATCGTGAGAAGATAACAGAAGCATTATGGGACTACCGATCGGTATTTAGCAGAAGTGATGCAGATGTGAGCAGGACATCGATGACACCATACAAAATCAAACTACACGATGACACCCCAATTTACCAAAGAGCAAGAAGGTTCGACCAGAGAACGAATGATGAAATAGAAAGTCAAGTGAGGGAGTTGTGTCTGAGAGACATCGTGGAACCTTGTGCTTCAGAGTGGAGTTTTCCTATAGTTCCGATTAGAAAAAAGGATGGTACATTACGTTTATGCGTAGACTACCGGAGACTTAATAAAGTAACTGAAGCTGACCGATTTCCCATGACCAACATCACCGAAACGATCTTCGGTTGTCATGGAGCTTACTATTTTACAAGTATGGACCTGGTTAAGGGGTATTACCAGATGCAGTTGGAGGAAGATAGCAAAGACTATACTGCATTTTCCACGGTAAGCGGGCAATACAGGTTTAAAAGATTGAGCTTTGGACTCAAGAATGGGCCAGCTGCGTTCCAGAGGGAAATGCAACGAATATTAACTGGGTTTAGTAGGGATAAAGTCGTAATTTATGTAGACGATGTGCTCTTGATCTCGAAGGGATTCGATGAGCATCTAACTTTGATAAAACGTGTCCTCCAGAAGTTTTGTGAAGCCAATGTAAAAATAAAAGTGAGTAAATGTAAATGGGTACAAAAGGAAGTTCAATTTTTAGGCCATATAATTGGCAGAACCGGTATAAGAAAGCTGCCGGAATACGTAAATCAAATCGACAAATTAGAAAAGCCGAAGAATGTTGGAGAATTAAGAAGATATCTTGGGATGATTAACTTTCAGAGGAAATTCATTCGAAATTGTTCAGAAGTGGCAGCACCTCTTAGTGTGCTAACTGGTGGGAAAAGAAAAGATTTGATTGAATGGACGACGGAAAGAACTAAATCATTTGAAGAATTAAAAAAACGGATGAAGGAATCAGTAGAATTGGCCTTCCCAGATTTTTCATCACATGCGAAAAAGTTAGAATTGTTTGTAGATGCTAGTGGAACTGGTATGGGGGCTGGCCTTTGCCAAAAGCAGAATGGAGAAAGAAGGGTAATTGCGTATAATTCCCATTCATTTAGTGCTTGTGAGAGAAGAGCGTCGACCATAGAAAGAGAACTGTTGGCTATAAGATGGGGTATTAAAAGTTTTAGACCGTTCCTGTTGGGTCAGACTTTCATTCTTTATACTGATCATAGACCATTGGTCTATTTAGATACAATGAAGTTGGTGGACAGTAAATTGGCACGCGTCTTGGATGATCTCAGCGAATATAGTTTTGAAACTCAATATTATCCTGGAAAAGAAAATGTGTTTGCGGACACTTGGTCCAGGTGCCACTGCAGTATTGAGGAGAGAGAGGAAGTCGTTGACCCCCTTGCGCTCCCAAAGGGATTACTGTTGGTGAAATTAGTTCCAGGAGGAGCAGACTCCCTGTTTCAAAGCCTAAAGATTGTCTTAGATAACGCCCATCTAGAAGGAGTTCCCAGGAATTTTAGAAACTTGCGGGAAATGTTGTTAGATAAGCTCATTTTGGAAAGGAGGGTATACGGTATAGAGAAACGGGCAAAAGCAGTAAAATATTTAAGAGCACTGAAAGAACCTAAAAGAGAGCCCGTGCCGGAAATACTATTGGCAGCCAGCGATGTTTTCAAAGTAAAGATATGGCTCCATCATGGAACATGCTGTTCGGTGGCTTATATTGGTCCCAAGATGAGAGAAGAAGAACACCTGGAGGATGTGCACTTGCAGGTGCTGGGAGGAAGCCATTTTAATCCCTTAAAAGACAATGGCACATTCAGTCCAACAAATTGGAATACCATGACGGAAGAAATACCAATCATTTCAGATAACGAGGAAGAACTTCAAGAAGATGGACAGGATACCGATGGGGAACATCCTCAAGAGGAAGAAGAAGCAAGTGAGGATGAAGAAACTAACTTGTTGAGTCACCATTATGGTGAAGGACTGGAGATAAATCTGTTGATGAAAGAAAGAGGCCACATTTCAAGACTGAGCTGTAACCACATTTTGAAGGGGGTTGCCTGGAAAGAAGTGTGTATAGGGGAAGTGACAAAATGTGCGTTTCTAGACACTGGTGCAGTGATCAGTTTAATACAGGAGGCCGTCGTAAACGATCTTACGCAATTTGGGCACATACGACGAGAATGGCCAGTGGAAGTAATACTTAATGGTGTGGGCACCGGGGAGGTGGAGTGTACAAGAGCAGTGGAAGTCACCATAAACACGAAATATCGACAGGTGACATTGCCATTGGTGGTGGTTAAAGATGAGTATATCCCAGCCTGCCTCTTGTTGGGCATGAACTATCTTGTGGAAACTGAAGCAGTCCTGGATTTCGGTGAAGGAATAATTTCACATGGTGGGGATTCTGAGAATGTGAGTGACACGTTTATAACAACAGTGGCGGTGAATAATGTATCGGTCAACAGAAACAGTGGTCAATTAATGGAAATAGCGCCAGAAGAGATTGTCTTATTACAAAATAGATCAGAAGCTATAAAAACCCTGAGAGAGAGGGTGAGAAATGGCCAACAGATTGACAAGACCGATCTCTTAAAAGAATTTTATCGGTACAGAGAGGATTTTGCCATAAACCAAGGAATTTTAGTGAAGAAACTGGGAACAAATTATTGTAGTGCAGTGGTGGGATTCAAACAACTTGTACATGTAAGCGTGACCATACACAGAAATAGGACGAGACAAATTGTTGGATGCAGTAGTGAAGTATGTGTGGCATCCAAAAATATACTGTGGTTCAGGAAGTATGTAGGACTCGCCCGAAGTGCCAACTAATGAAGATTGATCATACGGTAGTATACCCACCTGTTTGGAAAATTGAAGTGAAGAATCCATTTGAGATGGTTGCAGTGGACGTTATATCCATGCCAAAAACCAGACTGGGAAATGTAGCATGCCTGGTTGCGATCGATCATTGTAAACTCGCCTGAAGAAATTGATTCTGAGATGGAGACATCGGAATGTGGCCCCAGGTCGGGGTTCTTAAGGAACGTTGCAGTACAAACGGAGAAGAACCATTCGGTCAAGTGTAGGAAGAACCAGTCGGTCGAACGTGTGCAGGACCAGTTGGTCGAAGAGGAGCGTAACCCTTTGGTCAGGGGTGAACACAACCGTCCGGAACAGCGTACAATTTTGTGGAGTAAGAACCAGTCGGTCGTTACGCGGACGGAAAAAAAGAAAGGAGCCCAGTTAAAAAAGGCGAGGCAGATGCTGAAAGATGTAGCGACAGCAAGCGTTAAAACGAAGAAGGTTGCAGCAGTACAGACGGACCAGTTGATAACATTCGATATAGGGACACAAACGAGCTATACGGAATCGGTCCCCTCACCTATTGATGCCAGTGAACAGTTGGACTGGTTTGACAACAATGATACAAATAGTGACGGAAACAGTGACTTTGATATCCGGAAGTTTGAGGCGTCGTTACGGTTCCCGGAGAACAGTTATATATTGGCTGCAATAGAAAGCGACAGGAGTGATTTGGAAGAAGAAACGCCATTTGGTCAGAGGTGGAGGAGGACTGCCGTACTGGGACTGGAACATTAAATGGAAGAAAGCCCTAAACTCAGCAGAAGACTTGAAACACCAGAACTAACAAGAAATCTATATGAAGAGTTGAAGAAGTTGGGGAAGCCAGGAGGAGCATAGATAAGGTCAGAACCAGTGTATGTGAAATTGTGAACAAAGCTGAGAAGGCCCAATACTCACCACCACAAACAAGATCCCGAGGATCAGTTCCAGAATTGTCTAACGTACAAGGGAAGATTTTGGAGTACGAAAGAAGGACAGAAGCAAAAAAGGCGTCGAGGAGGAGGAACCAGTGTAATTATTTTTCTTGTTAGAGATTGGACAACCAATCTCTGAGGGGGAGTCGTATAATAGGGCGATTTAAAGAAATCTATAAACCAACTAAATATTCTGAAGTGAAGAAAATCGGTGCTAGAATCGCGTCTTTTTATATGTGGAAATTTTGCGTAAAGTTTTTCCAAACAACGGAGTGAAATAAAGTAATTTTACCGGCGAAGGAGCAGAATATTGTCGAGCTTCCAATTGAAAATCAGAAACAAGTTATTTAAAGTCCGCGTATTCGGGTGCTATGTGGGGAGAACGGAAACGGAATTTAGCATTCGAACAACCCGATCGTGTAAGGACGTTAAACGGCTTAACGGGAAGTCAGACAACTGGATTTTCAACTTGCAGTATCAGGCTTTCAGGGTCGTGGAATCATTTGACTGGGACACCAGGGATCGAATAAATCCCCAACGTAGACTGAGTAACCGGGTGTCTACTGAAAGAGATAGTCAACCCCAGGAGTTGTGGAACGTTGACGAATAGTGTTATCATTTAAATTACATCGACAGAAATTTGGTAGCAGTGGCCAAAGACGTTTAATATAGCACCCACTGGAGGTTAACAATTATAGCTGCTCTTATGTACCTATTTATAGAATAAAGTTTGTGTGTTGTCATCTATTCTTTCAAGACAGTTACCTTCCGTTGCCAAGAACGAACTCTTTCATATAATTATTAACCATTTGGTTTGGTATAACCATTCGGTTACAACTGGTGGCCCGTAACTTTCTTGGACGGAGGGTCAACAGCGGATTGAGAGCAGCAGTACTACAAGAGGTCAAAAATAAAAGCTAAGTATAGGGAATATTATATTACAAGTTGTGGGTGAGGATTATCTTGTTTGAGAAAGCACCGGTGGGTGGGTTCTGAACTACTACTACTACTACTTAAAAAAAAAAAAACCAGAAAATTTTTGTTATTGGTTTAAATAACCAGCAATTGTAAAAGAATTTTTTTTTGGCCGTTGCCGCTTTGTTTTGTTTACATACATTTCGCGCGTCAGTAAAAATTTATGAAGATGGGAAACGGGGATGATACTAAAGGTGACGAACCCCAAAAGAAACTTAGTTCAATAGAACTCCTGACCATGCTGCAAGAGTCATTAACAGAGGAAAAGAACGAACTGGACTTCAACAATATAACAGACAGTGTAGTGGGTCTTGGCCAGGCATTACTAATGAAGAAAGCAAGCACAAGCCAACCACAAGAAATAGAAATAGGGAAAGGGAGCCCTAATATGGGACAAAGCTTGGATATAAAACAGGATGACCGAATTCGACACCAGATACCTAAGAAGAAACACATAACAAAGGAGAAACAGAATGTACGATATGAATTGAAGTACCGACGTGACACTGCGGATGAAATGGATAGTAATGCTTTCAGAGGTAGGAGTGATAGTAACAGCGGAAGTGATCAAGGACAAGCAAGAAGTAAAAAAAATAAGAAGAGAAGGACAGCCAGAAAGTACACCGTAGATGAGAGCTCAGCTACAGAAAACGATCCCGTTGAAGACAGTGAACTGGACAAAGGGGGAAAGCTGTGGCTGAAGAGACTTGTCGAGTTAGAAAAAACGGGGATGGAGCCAAATATGGCAGTAAATAGAGTTCTTATCATTCTGGCTGGAGAACTGTTGGAGGTTTTAAGAACATTCAGTAAGGCAAGTGTGAAGGCTGTCAAGCCCCTAAAATATGGAAAGGAGAAAGTTCAAACCTTCGATGCTTTCATCGAAGATTATGAAAGATATGCTAGAGAACAATTAGGGAAAGATAAAAATCGTTGGGCGGTAGACTTGCGAAACTTTTTGGAGGGTCCATCGTTGAGGACCTATTACAGCATCTACCGGGCCAAATTGAGTTATACAACGATAGTGACAAGACTGAGAAGTTGGTGTAAAGAGGAGAAAGATAATGAGATTTTAGATTTACAACGGGAGTTTTGGAGAATAGAAATGAAGAGGAATGAGAAGTTGGCAGAGTTTGCCCTAAGGTTGCAAACGACATACGAGGCAGCCACAAGCGAAGAACAAAGGGACGTGGAGATGTTAAAAAAACAATTTGTAAAATGTCTGCCGAAGAAAATGGCTAGGAGATTTAATGTCCGGATGGGAGGAGAGAAAGAAAGTGCAAAAGTTAGATGGAAAGACGTCGTCAATTGGGCCCAAGAAGAAGATAAACTTGAAGAACAAGAGAATGAGGAACCCGAAGCTGCCGCGATTCCAATATGGGTGACGTTACAGGGAGAAAGACCAGAACGACCAACATATGCCGACCAAGTACGGTATGGTAGACCGGTGCCCTCCCAAGAGAGAGAACATAGGGGATTCACTGACCGGAATACTGGACCGCATGAGCAACAAGGTGGGAGGTGTTACCACTGCGATAGGACAGGACACATAAAGAGAGACTGCTGGAGGTTTAGAGGGTGGTGTTTGGTGTGTGGTAGCAGTGAGCACACGATTGCCAATTGTGGAATGAAGACCAGGAGCAGGGACAGACGTCAGCAAGAAGGACAAAGAGGTGGTGAAGAACGCTCTGAAAATAATGCAAGGGCTCACGGTGTTGATGAACGCAAATGTTTTCTGTGCGATGAAAGTGGGCATTTGTGGGATTCGTGCCCTATGAAGGCAGAAGTACAAGAATGGAAAAAGAAGAGGAAACAAGTAGTCTCGGGAAACGAGAACGCTCCGCCATTACCGGGAGTGAGCCGGAGCCAACCAGAGTAATGGAAGCACAAGCAAGTATCCCGGTTAATCAGGGCTGGTCAATACTGAATCCGGAGGCAAAAGAGTTTGTGACGACGGGCCTTAGCCCTTTACAGCAACGACCAGCAAAAGTAAGAAAGAGAACAGATGAAACAGCAGATGAAGTAACAACTGGGGTGTATAGAACTAATGGGAGGAATAATTATGGTAGAGATGACAGTATCCAATTGATACCATTATTACGATTTAAAGTACAGCTTGATAGTAAAGAAACGCTTGCCATAATGGATTCGGGATCACAATACTGTATTATTGGAGAAAATTTATTAAAAGAGATCTCGAATCCAGAAACAACCAGTAGGTTAATGAAATTGAGAGGTATAGGGGACCCATCTCACTGCACAGAATCACAGAGAACCGCTACGTTGAGAGTGACCATTGACGGAATTGAGTACGGCCGATTTGAGTTTATAGTAGTAAAGTATCTGAAAGAAGGTGTCATCTTGGGAATGCCCTTCTTAACAAAGAATCAGATCAAGTTAAATGTAGCAGAGAAGACGTTTACGCGTTATGGTGAGACGGGCATTACAGAGCATGTACATCTGCCAACTGACCCTGGAAATTGTGTACGGGTCGTAACTGCACTCCCAGTTTACGTTGTGGAAGGTATAGCCATCATAGAGGATGGATGGGTCCGTGTGAAAGCATGTTGGAAGTCGGAGCAGATCACACCAAGAACTGGTACAGAATGGGAAAACGAACGTTCGGAAGAATTATTGATCGACAACAAAGAAGAAAAGAACAAAAGGGGTTATAATAAAAGATTCAGGGTGCTGCCGGGATTAGTGAAATGGAAAGACAATCAAGGAGAAGTGTTGGTGAAGAAATTAACCGCCGGAAGAACATATTTGGGGAGGGGTGAGATCCTCGGTACAGCACACTTGATGGTGGATGAGGGTGATTTGGTAAAGTTCGAAGCAAAAACGTGTGCAGTAAATACTATAGTACAAGAGCCACCGGAACAACCAGTCATCGAACAAGAGTGGACGAAAGAAAGATTGAGTGGCGAAATAGAATTCATGGAGGAATTAACAACTGAACATCGTGAGAAGATAATAGAAGCATTATGGGACTACCGAGCGGCATTTAGCAGAAGTGATGCCGATGTGAGCAGGACATCGATGACCCCATATAAAATCAAACTACACGATGACACCCCGATTTACCAAAGAGCAAGAAGGTTTGACCAAAGAACGAATGAGGAAATAGAAAGTCAAGTGAGGGAGTTGTGTCTGAGAGACATCGTGGAACCTTGTGCTTCAGAGTGGAGTTTTCCTATAGTTCCGATTAGGAAAAAGGATGGTACATTACGTTTATGTGTAGACTACCGTAGACTTAATAAAGTAACTGAAGCTGACCGGTTTCCCATGACCAACATCACCGAAACGATCTTCGGTTGTCATGGAGCTTATTATTTTACAAGTATGGACCTGGTTAAGGGGTATTATCAGATGCAGTTGGAGGAAGATAGCAAAGACTATACTGCATTTTCCACGGTAAGCGGGCAATACAGGTTTAAAAGATTGAGCTTTGGACTCAAGAATGGGCCAGCAGCGTTCCAGAGGGAGATGCAACGAATATTAACTGGGTTTAGCAGGGATAAAGTCGTAATTTATGTAGACGATGTGCTCTTGATCTCGAAGGGATTCGATGAGCATCTAACTTTGATAAAACGTGTCCTCCAGAAGTTTTGTGAAGCCAATGTAAAAGTTAAAGTGAGTAAATGTAAATGGGTACAGAAGGAAGTTCAATTTTTAGGCCATATAATTGGCAGAACCGGTATAAGAAAGCTGCCGGAATATGTAAATCAGATCGACAAATTAGAAAAGCCGAAGAATGTTGGAGAATTAAGAAGATACCTTGGGATGATTAACTTTCAGAGGAAATTCATTCGAAATTGTTCAGAAGTGGCGGCACCCCTTAGTGTGCTAACCGGTGGAAAAAGAAAAGATTTGATTGAATGGACGACGAAAGAACTAAATCATTTGAAGAATTAAAAAGGCGGATGAAGGATTCAGTAGAATTGGCATTCCCAGATTTTTCATCACATGCGAAAAAGTTAGAATTGTTTGTAGATGCTAGCGGAACTGGTATGGGGGCTGGCCTTTGCCAAAAGCAGAATGGAGAAAGAAGGGTAATTGCGTATAATTCCCACTCATTTAGTGCTTGTGAGAGAAGAGCGTCGACCATAGAAAGAGAACTGTTGGCTATAAGATGGGGTATTAAAAGTTTTAGACCGTTCCTGTTGGGTCAGACTTTCATTCTTTATACTGATCATAGACCATTGGTCTATTTAGATACAATGAAGTTGGTGGACAGTAAATTGACACGCGTCTTGGATGATCTCAGCGAATATAGTTTTGAAATTCAATATTATCCTGGAAAAGAAAATGTGTTTGCGGACACCTGGTCCAGGTGCCACGGCAGTATTGAGGAGAGAGCGGAAGTCGTTGACCCCCTTGCGCTCCCAAAGGGATTACTATTGGTGAAATTGGTTCCAAGAGGAGCAGACTCCTTGTTTCAAAGCCTAAAGATTGTCTTAGATAACACCCATCTAGAAGGAGTTCCCAGGAATTTTAGAAACTTGCGGGAAATGTTGTTGGATAAGCTCATTTTGGAAAGGAGGGTATACGGGATAGAGAAACGGGCAAAAGCAGTAAAATACTTAAGAGCACTGAAAGAACCTGGAAGAGAGCCCGTGCCGGAAGTACTATTGGCAGCCAGTGATGTTTTCAAAGTAAAGATATGGCTCCATCATGGAACATGCTGTTCGGTGGCTTATATTGGTCCCAAGATGAGAAAGAACACCTGGAGGATGTGCACTTGCAGGTGCTGGGAGGAAGCCATTTTAATCCCTTAAAAGACAATGGCACATTCAGTCCAACAAATTGGAATACCATGACGGAAGAAATACCAATCATTTCAGACGACGAGGAAGAACTTCAAGAAGATGGACAGGATACCGATGGGGAACATCCTCAAGAAGAAGAAGAAGCAAGTGAGGATGAAGAAACTAACTTGTTGAGTCACCATTATGGTGAAGGACTGGAGATAAATCTGTTGATGAAAGAAAGAGGCCACATTTCAAGACTGAGTTGTAACCACATTTTGAAAGGGGTTGCCTGGAAAGAAGTGTGTATAGGGGAAGTGACAAAATGTGCGTTTCTAGACACTGGTGCAGTGATCAGTTTAATACAGGAGGCCGTCGTAAACGATCTTACGCAATTTGGGCACATACGACGAGAATGGCCAGTGGAAGTAATACTTAATGGTGTGGGCACCGGGGAGGTGGAGTGTACAAGAGCAGTGGAAGTCACCATAAACATGAAATATCGGCAGGTGACATTGCCCTTGGTGGTCGTTAAGGACGAGTATATCCCAGCCTGCCTCTTGTTGGGCATGAACTATCTTGTGGAAACTGAAGCAGTTCTGGATTTCGGCGAAGGAATAATTTCGCATGGTGGGGATTCTGAGAATGTGAGTGACACGTTTATAACAACAGTAGCGGTGAATAATGTATCGGCCAACAGAAACAGTGGTCAATTAATGAAAATAGCGCCAAAAGAGATTGTCTTACTACAAAATAGATCAGAAGCTATAAAAACCCTGAGAGAGAGGGTGAGAAATGGCCAACAGATTGATAAGACCGATCTCTTAAAAGAATTTTATCGGTACAGAGAGGATTTTGCCATAAACCAAGGAATTTTAGTGAAGAAACTGGGAACAAATTATTGTAGTGCAGTGGTGGGATTCAAACAACTTGTACATGTAAGCGTGACCATACACAGAAATCTTGCGCACATAGGACGAGACAAATTATTAGATGCAGTAGTGAAGTATGTGTGGCATCCAAAAATACACACAGTGGTTCAGGAAGTATGTAGGACTTGCCCGAAGTGCCAACTAATGAAGATTGATCATACGGTAGTATACCCACCTGTTTGGAAAATTGAAGTGAAGAATCCATTTGAGATGGTTGCTGTGGACGTTATGTCCATGCCTTACTTGTTACAGCATTTCCGACAAGAGAACGAAGAAGTAGAATTGGAGACCTCACAAGTAAACTCGCCTGAAGAAATTGATTCTGAGATGGAGACATCGGAATGTGGCCCCAGGTCGGGGTTCTTAAGGAACGTATCAGTGCAAATGGAGAAGAACCATTCGGTCGAGTGTAGGAAGAACCAGTCGGTTGAACGCACACAGAACCAGTCAGTCGAAGGTGGACACAGCTGTCCAGAACAGCGCACAATTTTGTGGAGTAAGAACCAGTCGGTCGTTACGCGGACGGAAAAAAAGAAAGGAGCCCAGTTAAAAAAGGCGAGGCAGATGCTGAAAGATGTAGCGACAGCAAGCGTTAAAACGAAGAAGGTTGCAGCAGTACAGACGGACCAGCTGATAACATTTGATATGGGGACACAAACGAGCTATATTGACTCGGTCCTCTCACCTATTGATGCCAGTGAACAGTTGGACTGGTTCGATAACAATGATACAAATAGTGACGGGAACAGTGACTTTGATATCCGGAAGTTTGAGGCGTCGCTGCGGTTCCCGGAGAACAGTTATATGTTGGCCGCAATAGGAAGCGACAGGAGTGATTTGGAAGAAGAGCCAATTGGAGGAGGAGTTGCCCGTACCTGGGACTGGAACGTTAGAAATGGAAGAGAAAGCCCTAAACTCAGCAGAAGACTTAGAAACACCAGAACTAACAAGGAAATCCCTATATGAAGAGTTGAAAGAAGTTGGGGAAAGCCCGGAGAACATGAATAAAGGTCAAGAACCAGTGTATGTAGAGAATTGTGAACAAGCTGAGGAAAGCCAATACTCACCACCACAAACAAGATCCCGAGGATCAGTTCCAGAATTGTCTAACGTACAAGGGAAGATTTTGGAGTACGAAAGAAGGACAGAAGCAAAAAAGGCGTCGAGGAGGAGGAACCAGTGTAATTATTTTTCTTGTTAGAGATTGGACAACCAATCTCTGAGGGGGAGTCGTATAATAGGGCGAT
>JABUQX010147596.1:12500-19047 GCA_015478945.1 Trachelipus rathkii
ACTCGACAAACTCAAAACTCCGCCAAACTAAAAATGTTTGACTGGCTCCGACTCCGACTCCACTTAAACAAAAATTTTCGACTCCGACTCCGACTCCGACTCCAGCAGTCAAATTCAAAATTTCGACTCTGACTCAGATTAGTGCTTACAGAGTTACAGTAAAACATTTTTTTGTTTCAACAATTTTTTTTTCGCTTCCATTTGAAAATAAAAAAATATACCACTTTTCCAATGAATCTAATCTCCAAATGCTATACGGTAAAGTACCGTAAAATAAAATGATGCAGGCGCAAAACATGACAAACAAATATATTTCAGTTTCGGAAACAAATGTATAACGAAATTATAATGCAATTTATTTTTATTTTTATTATAAAACAGCCATTATAAAATTAACAGTTTAATAGTTTTTGAACAATAATAATAATAATAATAATAATAATAATAATAATAATAATAATAATAATATAATAATAATAATAATAATAATAATAATAATAATAATAATAATAATAATAATAATAATAATAATAGCATTTACAGAATCGCTTATGAAATAAAAAACAAAAGAATTTCTGGCAAAATTAAAAGAACTGGATTTTATAATTTAGGATATACTGTATATATATGTATATATATATATATATATATATATATATATATATATATATATAACCTTATATATATATATATATATATATATATATATATATATAACCTTTCTCTATATTTACTATATATTTAGATATATATATATATATATATATATATATATGGATTGCCTAAAATACACAAAAACTCAGAAAATTCACCTTTGAGACCTGTAATATCTATGTGCGGAACAGTTACACACGAAATTGCCTAATATCTGAACAGCATTATCCAACCATATCTTAATAACTCTTTCTAGTTAAATCAATGAAACAACATTATATTAAAATTATCAACTTAAAACGATACATATTCTTTCATAGATGTGATCACGTTCTGTATTTTGTTCGTGGGTGAGCATAATAATAACAGAGTGTATCAAATCTTACCACCGATAGTCAGAACAAACATATGAAGACAACCTTTTATTCATTTGTTGTACTCGATAGTTTGCATTAAAAAGAAAATATATATCTCTGATGATGGTACCAGTGAATACCATGGACCTCCATTTTGCTGGAGAACTTCTGTAATAATCGAAAAAAACAAAATCTTGTGATGTTTTCACTTTAACCATGTTTTATAATGTGTCAGGCAAACACCCTCTTCTATTTTAGAACATAGATCTTTTACATCGTTCATCAATATGTTCAAAATTATCATACTTAAATTCCATGGCTTCAGTTGCGATATTTGTGTTTTGCAGACATCTGAGTCAATGCAGTTCGACGACTCATTATCTACAAGCATGCGTATACCATAAATATAATGGTCTATATGACTAATGTGATCTATTAACATTATTTGAAGTTATCTTAAAAACTTTTGGTTCTGCAGAGACATAACCTATGTTCAACTTGGAAGCATGAAGATTTTATATTAAAGTATTAAATCTTTGTATCATCTTTTCAATCATTAGTTGAAATTGATTAATAAAAAAACTATACCAAAATTATATAAAAATTAAAATCAAATAGAAAAATTCTATCATTCTTCTGAAACCTCAAATACTATTTGTCAGTAAGGGAGAAATTTTCTTCAATAATCAAGCCTTGATTCTCACTCAGTAAGAACCCTCAGTTAAGAATCAGACTCATATATAGTAAATATGTCATCTTTCATTCTTTAGGGTCTTGCCCATTATTATCACGTTAATGCTTCATTCAACACTGAAGGTTGTTTAAAATCAGACTTTATATTGTTGCAGAAGACAGGTCATGGACAGGACATATCAACCTCTACCATTCCCAGCAAAATCTTTGGTTTGTTGAACCAGGCACCTTGAGTCAATCAACTATTAAGCAATATTTCTAACCTTCACAATCTTATGGTTGATCATTGTGAGGTCAAAACTTCTAAAAATTGGAGGTATTCTACATCAAAACAGGCATTCAGACATTAACATCATTTTGTATTTATGATTAAGATAAACATCATTTGATTGCTTGTACATATCGTTTAAGATATTCTTTAAGGCTCAAATCTCACAGAGATGTCTCAGGCCATGGGACAAAACGCAGTCAATCATAGGCTCTATCTTCTTCTTCTATATATCTTTCCAAGGATTCTTTAAAGAAATGTTATGCTAACATTATCTTTAGACGTTTGGAAGTAAAATCAAAGCACCATAATAATATAACAATGATATAATAATAATAACAATAATAATAATAATATGTAATAATAATAATAATAATAATAATAATAATAATAATAATATCATCAATAATAATGTAACAATGTATGTGTAATAATGCAATAATGGCTGTTCATATAATTTTTCAAACTCAGGCTCAGGCTCTTGACTCCCTTACAGATCTTGTTTCAACAAACTCCAAACTGCTCACTTTTTGGGTTTTAGCTCAGCTCATTTCAATCTGGGAAAATTGGCCCAAACTCAGACTCAGGCTCCCAGACTCAAGCTCACAGGCCCTCAACTGTACAGATAGGCATGGAAGGCTGTATGTTTCATATAAATTTTTATAACTTCTCTCTAGGAAGGAACTATAACCTTCACACTCTTATATCTTTAGAGAAAGGTTAACCAACTGTTTTATTGGATATAGTGCTTTCTTTGCTAGAAGAAAATTTCACTTTCACATTCTATTACAATTTGACATTTTCTTTTGAAAGACTATAATTCTTGCTTATTAGTTACTATCAGAAAGAAAGAATTCTCTTTCTTTCTTAATAGGCTTTACATTTCCCTTTTGAATTATTTCTGTTTGAAAGATCATTCTACTATAATCATTTGGTTCTTATAGGGACTGTACTCAGTTCTTGGATTTTGGGGATATATATGATTGGCAATAGGAAGAGACTATGATCAGTTAAAAGGTACTAGCGTTTTCATTTTCTATTCTGATTTGTAAACTGCTGTTAACAAATTGTTGTTTATAACATGATCTTTTTAATAGTTGAAACAAACACTATGCAGCCTTCCAGGCGTTTGAGACACCTCTGCATCATTTCCAAACCAGTTACACCTTCGTCGTAAACAATCACCTGATCAGGCATACCATTTCTTCAAATCTCAGTTTCCAGATAACAATAGGCAGACCTGAGAAAGATCTTTTATTTAACCCATTTTCTTCTAAGAAACATGCATTGATGACTTTATAGGTTAATGTTTTGATTGTAATTTATATTAATTTTAACCTAGCCTCTGCTACATTGAGCTCAACAATCATTGTACCAACTCATGAGCCAGGCCAGCTCCACACATATATTTTCTAGCTGCTGCGTCAAGCGTTTGCTGTTGTGTACATATATATACTCTGCCTCTACTATATATACTACTCTCTCTACCTCTCACTCTCTACTCTCTCTACTATACCTCACCCTCACTCTCTCTCCTATATATATACTCATACCTCTATATATATATCTTATATACTATATATATATATACCAATATAATAATTTATAAAAAATAATCCCTTTATAATTTAAGTAACCTCTTCATATATATATATATATATATATATATATATATCTATATATATATATACCTATATATCTCTCCTCCTCCTGCTATTTATATATACTCTATACTATATATCACTCTCCTATATATATATATATATATATATATATATATACTCTCTCTCATATAAAAAGATTATAACAGTGAAAAATCTTTTCTGAAAAACAAGATCATGCAGTAAAATGAAGAAATTTTGTAAACATTGGGGTTGGGTAAGGGGGTGGGGTAAGGGGGAGGAAAGAAAAGAAATAGATTGTGAGGGGCTCCCAAGTATAGAAGAAAGTCATTGGGATGGGGGATAAGGGGGATACAATGATAAAAATCATCCCAGCATCTAGAATAATAAGCCAAATTTTCAATAAAACCGAGCTTTGAAACATCTCCCTGCTGACTGCGCTTGGTTCATACTAACTAAATTCTAAGGCGGGGCCAGGATTTATATGCTCAAACAGGTCTTAAAATAGCCAAATGTCACAAGATAAATGTAGTATAACGTGAATTTAGAAAGGAAACCAAAGATTTCATAACTGAACTTCATATAGAACGAATACGATTTATGACGACACATGCTCGGCATTATCCCTGAAGACAATTACTCGTGCCGACAACGTTGACGTCCTCAGCAGCGAAAGGGAAGGATACTAATATATCGTATCATTTTATAAAATAGATACATATAAGTATATAAAGAAAGTGTTTAGTGTCAGCTGATCCTACAGGCGTGCTCGACACCACCAAAATACTCAAAATTTCCTGTTTCTCTGATTTAAGTTAAAAATATAAAATTTTCCATTCAAGCATTTCAGAGTCGATTTTGCACACAGGCTGCTAAACAGAAAATATGAAAAACTTTTATCCAAATGATAAAGTTCCTCTTTACGGAATAAACAAAACAATCAAGTTAACGAAGCGCAGTAGTTGGTTGACGCACATTAATCAAATATTATTACTAAATGAAGAAAAAAAATGAAGAAATTTGAAAATATTATTACTTTTCTTTGAAAATGTGCAAAATTAAAACAGGAGACTATGCTTTTCGTCTGTATTTTTAGGGCTTTAATCTTACAAAATTTTACAAGCATATTTTTAGAACGAATCTTGAGCAAATGAATTCTAAAGTTGTTCATTCTTCTGCAGATGACAAACAATAATCTGTATGTTATATTATATTATATTATACTATATTTATATTAGATTAAAATAAGTTATCGTGACTTTATTGTTATTAGAAGCATCATATTATGAGTAAATTACAGTCGAAATAAATAAATAAAAAAATAGAAAATTTTTGAATTTATTTTTGTAAAATTCAAAATCTTGTTAAGTTGTGAAGGCTAAGGGTTTTTGTGTAAATATAACAAACAAATAAATATAAGGTTCTTTCTCGAAAATAATATCTGTACTCCATCTTAGATATAATTATACTTCTTTTTCAAGGAAAGGCTGAACTACTTTCTTACATTTTACGACTATTTCATTGCAGAAAAGACTATGTTCTTTTTCTTATATTTTAAGATTTCTACCTCGAAGGAAGAAAGACTATGTTTTTTGTTTCTTAAATTTTAAGATTTTAGAAAGAAGCACTATGTTCCCTTTATATTTTAAGATTATTTCATTACAGAAAAGACTATGTTCTCATTTAATTTTAAGATTTCTTCCTCCAAGGGAAGACTATGCTCAATTCTTAGATTTTAAGACTCTTTCGTTGCTCTCTCCAGTTGAAAGAAAGACTATGATCCGTTAGAATTTTAAAAGCTTTTTCATTTTTATTTTGTATGCTTGCCGAATTTAGGGCACGCTTACGCAAAAATTTAAACAAACAATATGGCGGCTTGGTAGGTCCGTTTTAATTGATGAATGTTTCATTCAATAAAATCATCTTTAAATTTAATTTCCAAATGGATAAACTCCATCACAGTAGTACGGTAGATAAATCATTTGTAATATAAACCATTTGTTATTTATTTTATTTGTTCCAAATTCCAATTGTAAACAAAAGTAGCCTAGTAGGAAATCATGGTCGTTTATGCATAAAATTTGTGCTAAAACTTGGTAAGCATTTCTTAGCGTAAGCACAAATAACAAAAATGGTCTTATTTGCTTATTAATTGGTAAGGTACCAGAAAAAAAAAAAAAAAAACATAAAGCAAAGTTTCTGTAAATTTTGTGAATTTTGAAAATTTTCCCTACTTCAATAATGTAGATGTTTTACAGACTTCATTTTGTTTTATTTGTGTCTGTAAGACTAATTTTTAAAATTAAATATCTCATGTAGCAAAGCTAGAAAATATACATTTGGAAAGCTCATGAGCATAGCTAAAACTATTATTTTGAGCATTTTTGATATTATAGGTCAAATAAAAAATTGACCTCAAATTTGACCTATAAATTATTTTTGTTTTCAAATTTTATCAGAATATTGACATGACTTCCCCAAGGTATAGGAGAATTTTGGTTCTGGGGAATTGATGTGAATCTAGGTTATGACAGGTTATCTGCATAAGAGTTTTCATGATTTGACATAATTTAAATTTTTTAGTAATAAATGTTATGAAATTTTGATTGTATTGTTTCTTATATTCATTTACATAATTTTTAATGCATGAATTAGCTATTATAAATTTGTACATTTGAAAAAATCTTTATTTATTTGTAAAATATTACACAGTGACCTGATTCTGTACTGAACGGTTTTGATATATATATATATATATATATATATATATATATATATATATATATATATATATATATATATATATATATATATATATATATATACCGTATATATAATATATATATATATATATATATATATATATATATATATATATATATATATTTTTACTATATATATATATATATATATATATATATATATATATATTAGTGATACACCGATACCATGGT
>JABUQX010147597.1:0-2500 GCA_015478945.1 Trachelipus rathkii
TATATATATATATATATATATATATATATATATATATATATATATATATATATATATGTATATATATATATATATATATATATATATATATATATATATATATATAACTATATATATATATATATATATATATATATATATATATATATACTATATATATATATATATATATATATATATATATATATATATATATATATATATATATATATATATATATATATATATATATATATATATATATATATATATATATATATATATATATATATTACTATATATATATATATATATGTCTTTTATATATATATATATATATATATATATATATATATATATATATATATATATATATATATATATATATAAAACCATTATTAGAGCTACTTGTTTTAACACCTTGTAACCATTAGCTTTAAGAGACGTTTCACTACAAACGGGAGTCTTAGAGACATCGTATCTCCTTCAAATTTGGTATACCTGTTTCTCTTATCAGGGTAACCTTGTCGTAGACGAGGTTACGTATCGAAGGGGTCCACTTTTAGCCCTTTAAAGGGGGCTGAGACCCCAAAGAGAGACTTTTGGTTATGGCAGTAAACTGAAAGATATTCTGCCAAAATAATTCTAGGATATATATATTTATATATTTATATATATATATATACTATATATATATATATATATATATATATACTATATATATATATACTATATATATATATATATATATATATATATATAGCATATATATATATATATATCATGAAGCTAGACGCCTAATTTTTTTGAGTGCGCCTGCGCCTATGCCGCCGGACCTAGTGCGCCTAGCGCCTATGCGCCTATATTTTTGTCACATCAGCGCCTATTCGCCTTTGCGCCTATGCGCCTTTGCGCCTGCGACTTTTCGCCGGCCGGTGGCTGTTTGCTAAATTTATTTGCAAAGTAAACTTTAGTGCGATAATAAAAGCATGCTTTTATAAGGAAGAAAAACACATTTATTAATTTTTGTAATTAAAACACCGTAAACTAATATCTACACGTCCTCTTCCTCCTCCATGTCCTTGTGGTCCATGTTTTCCCCCAGGAGGTTCAGCACGAGCGCTGAAGAAGTTGAAAATTTTCAGAGCCATAGTTGCCAATTTATTTGTAGTTAAGAACTACTGAACTACTGAACTAGTTATATATATATATATATATATATATATATATAATATATATATATATATATATATATATATATATATATATATATATATATATATATATATATATATATATAAGTTTTACACTGGTTTTTAGAATGATACAAGTTTGCCACGCTTCTAAGTTCTAACTTTTAAGGGTAAAAAAAATGCTTTGTTCCTGTTCATAGGCGCGGCTATAGGCGCAGAGAATTGGCTGTGCGCCTTTGCTTAGTCCCCCTTTTTAAAAATTGTTGCGCCTATGCGCCTTTATGTGGTATAGAGCGCAAACTCAATTGGCACAACGCCCATATTTTATATATATATATATATATATATATATATATATATATATATATATATATATATATATATATATATATATATATATATATATATATATATATATATATAGTATATATATATATATATATATATATATATATATATATATATATATATATATTTATATATATATATATATATATATATATATATATATATATATATATATATATATATATATATATATATATATATATATATGTTATATATATATATATATATATATATATATAATGCAGTGCTCACCACCGCTCACGGAATGCAAGAGCCCTATTCAAGGAGGGGGTGTTAAAAACAACAGAAATTCAACTAACGCAGATGAGCACAGACGCGGGCTTTAAAGTGAGGGAGATTAAATTGAGTAGGAAACACAGAAGATGGAAGAGAATTCCACAGAACAGAGGTGGCAGGAAAGAAGGAGGCACCGCAGCGAACTAGTCTGGAGTTGCTGATATCAACACAAAACTCATGTGCCGACACAGCACCCCTTGTGCTACGAGGGCGTCTTAAAGGAGGTGGCACGCGAGTGGAAAGTTCCCTCGAGCACCTGCCGCTACGGTACCTATAGAAAAGAGATAAAGCACCAACATCGCGCCGCAAAGATCGAGGGAACTAGAAAGTACAGGACAGTTTATAAGTCTTTTAGCCTTTGACTCGACCCTATCCAAAAGCCGGGTGAAACCTGAGCCCCCCAGATATGAGAGCAGTACTCCATACAAGGGCGGATGAGGCCCTTGTATAACTGGAGTAACTGTGAAGAGGAAAAAAAGTCTCGCAGTCTAAACAGAACTCCCAGCTTCTTTGAGGCCGCCTTAGCAACCGTTGTGATGTGAGGTTTCCAAGACATTTTTTTTTATGTTAAGGCCAAGGATGTTAATATTGTCAACAGGAGAGACGAGAGAACCGTCGAAAGAGGGATAGGAAAGTTAGAAGGTGTCTTAGAGAGGGAGATTTGTAAGTTGGGGTTTAAAAAT
>JABUQX010147597.1:7500-17500 GCA_015478945.1 Trachelipus rathkii
GCCAAGACTTGATTTCCATAAATCATGTTTGGAATATGCTGGTGAAGCCTGTCAGAACCTGGGCACATGATCCGTCAACACTCAACGAGATAGCAGGCGCGTTGACGAAGGAGCTGGAAAACATCCAGAAAACACCATCACTAGAATTGTTTCATCTATGGTTATAGAAAGTACGAAAAGTCAGAAGAGTCACTACCCATTGTTGATTAAAGATATTGGTATCCTGTGTTTTCCTGTTTCTAGCAGTTTGTTAATGTCACACAATTTACATTAGTTTTTAAGTTATTCTTTTTGTTTCTCACATATTTTCTCAACTCATGCAGAAAAATATTTGATATCTAAATATATTTCTACAATATGTAACATCAGAATTTTATACGCAATACAACCAGGTTGTAGTATCATTTTGCAGTAAAGTCAAATGATAAGTTAATTTTTTCCGAATGTTGAATATTTACATCTGAGTATGCGGATGCGAATCTTCAAGATATACCTTGAAAAAATAGTTATAAAACAGTAAAGATAAAAAGCATTTCTAAACATTTGAAATACGGTACCTATATTTCTGTTCCAGGAAAGATTAGGTAAATACCAATACCGAAAAAACTAAAATCATCAGGATGGAGACTGGTTTTAATAGTATTTAATGAGTTATCATAATGTAGGACGAGATATTAACCCATGATGCATCCCACCAACTACTATCCACTTTCGTTTAATTTAACCTTAAAGTTATTATATAATAAAATTAAAACTTTCTTAAAATTATCACCCTTTTAATTAGTCTATTACGCTTTCCATCAAATGCTATTCTTGAGCAACTAAGCGGAAGCATGATCAAGACACCCTGGAAGTAAAATTCGTCTCAATTAATGATAAATTTTTCAGTTTATTTTTCCACCATTCAAAAGAATTAACGTCACCTGGTTATCTTTTTTAAATTATAATACAAATCACACATTAAATCAGATTTATTTTTGTATTTACTTTCTTATCAATTTTCATTACTTAATAGTAAAGAAATTTTTTCGTGCTGGTCGAATTTTTTTCTTCAGATTTGATTTTAAAGCTTGAAAAACAATTGGAGTGATGATCGAGTCACTTTCCGCTTTAATAATTTAATTTTCTTTAGGGACAAACATTTCGAGGAAGATCAACCTCTCAATTACATACATTTTAAATTTTATGATTTTATTTTTCTAGCTCATTACCAATTTGTGTGTATTGTAGATGTTGATTATATATATATATATATATATATATATATATATATATATATATATATATATATATATATATATATATATATATATATATATATATATATATATATATATATATATATATATATATTTATATATATATATATATATATATATATATTTATATATATATATTCTTTCTTTCTTCACCTTCCTCTTTGCCCCAAGATTGGGGGTAAGGTGCTGTACAAGCATCGGAAAAGAAAAGCAGTAGGAGAACATGACAAACGTCGAAAAGAAAGCCCAGCCTTACCGCCCCCTCTGTACCATTAATTAGTGAGAGCTCGTCACAGACAGAAAATCCACCCTAGAGCATCATGGGACCGCGACGGACCCTCACTATGGTAAATCGTCAATGTAAGGGTTCATCCCCTGGCCCAGGTGGGCCACAACCATGCCCCCATACAAAACCCCGCCATTCTCTCCTATCATGCACCTTTATTCTCGCCTCTGCCAAACTCACATTTCTCTCCTTCAGACATTCGTTCACCGACTCAATCCACTTTCTCTTCGGTCTCCCAGCCGGTCGGTTCCCAACACACTCTCCACTATACATCCGCTTAACCAACCGACTTTCATTCATCCTTTCCACATGACCAAACCATCTCAACATACTTTCATTTATTCTCTCATTTACCCCTTTCTTCACACCACACCACTCTCTAATACGTTCATTCCTCACTTTATCAATTCTTCTCACACCTAGCACACCCCTAAGATTGTCCATCTGAACACATTGAACTTTAGATCTATACTTCTTATTCCAGACCATAGTCTCACTACCATACAATAACACAGGTAACAACATACCCTCATGTAAGACCCTAGCACACTCAAGACTTAGTCCCTTTGCATTCACCAACGATTTAATTGCACCAGCCACCTTCCTGCCATTCACAACTTTCCTACTACACTCTGCATCGTCCGTTCCCTTCTCATCCAACATATACCCTAAATATTTAAACTCAGACACTTGTTCTAGCTGCTCACCATCTAACATAACTTCACACTGAGGAGTGTCCTCACTCACAACCATAACCTTACTCTTATCCACGTTTACTTTCAAGCCCCTCCTTTTACATACCCTGCCAAATCTCTCTACCAATCCTCTCAAACTCTCTTCAGATTCGCCACACAGAACCAAATCATCCGCATATAATAGGTAGGGCACCTCCACTCATCTCCATTCTCCATCATTCTAACACCATTTCCTGCCATCCCCACCTTGAATTCTTTCATAACCCCATCCATATACAAATTGAATAACCAAGGAGACATAACACAACCCTGTCTTACTCCGCTATTAATCCTAAACCAATCACCATTGACACCATTTATTCCTACACACGCTTCACTATCGTCATACATACTTTTGATTCCATTCAGAAGCCTACCACCAACACCATATATCACTAACACCTGCCATAACGCTTCCCTATTAACTCTATCATACGCCTGTTGCAAATCCATAAAACCTAAATACAATTTATTCTTCTTCTCCCTCATTTTCTCAATCATTTGTTTCAATGTGAAAATTTGATCCACACATCCTCTACCACTCCTAAACGCACCTTGTTCTTCACCAGTCAGTCCTTCAGTCACTCGACGCACTCTTTCGACCAAAATACCAGCATATACCTTCCCTACAACACTCAATAAACTTATTCCCCTATAATTTCTACAGTTCCCCTTTTCTCCTTACCCTTATATAAGGGTACTATTACCGCTCTCCTCCAATCCCTTGGAACTATACCCTCTATAAACGCTTTATTACACAACTTCCAAATCCAATCAATCACCATCTCGCCTGCTCTTGATCATTTCACTAGTAATATCATATCTATACTTTAGATTTACACATTCTTCAACTCTTTCATACTCTACCCATTACTCTCCTCTACTAATAATATGTAGAGTATATATATATATATATATATATATATATATATATATATATATATATATATATATATATATATATATTATATATATATATATATATATATATATATATATATATATATATATATATATATATATATATATATATATATATATATATATATATATATATATATATATATATATATATATATATATATATATATATATTACTTTCTTTCATTAACTTCCCAACGGATATCCACAGATTGAGGGTGGGGTGTGCAAAATGCACCAGAGACATAATAGTTAGAAATACATGACCTTAAATTCAGCAGGAATCACAGAAGATGGAAGAAAATTCCACAGAACAGAAGTGGCTGGAAAGAAAGAAGCACCACAGCGAACAAGCCTGGAGTTGCCAGAGTCCACACAAAACTCGTCCTCAGACACTGCACCCCTTGTGCTATTAGGGCGTCGTAAAGGTGGTGGTACCCGAGGGGTCAGCTCAAAAAGAAAAGAAACAAAGCACCAACATCGTGCCGCAAAGATAGAGGGTCAAGCGTATTCCAAAGTACGGAACAGTTTATGTATTTTGGCCAGTGGTTCGACACTATTGAAAATCCGGATGCAACTAGATATGAGAGCAGTACTCCGTACATGGGTGGATGAGGCTCTTTCATAGTTAGAGTAACTAAGAAGAGGAAGAAAGTAACGCAGTCTAAAAGAAACTCCCAGCATCTTTGAGGCCACTCTAGCATCTATTGTGATGTGAGGTTTCCAAGACATTTTTTTGTTTATGTTAAGACCAAGAATGTTTCTATTGTCAACAGGAGAAACGAGAGAACCATCGAAGGAGATAAGAAAGTTAGATGGTGTCTTAGAGAGGGAATTTGTAGAAAATTGGTTTTTAAAGCATTAAATTTCACAAGGTTGAGACGGCTCCACCGGGAAATTCTATCCAGATCAGCGAGAATAGAATTGGAAAGATTAAGACGACAGGCAATTCAAAAACCTAAAAAGATGGAGCAGATTTGAAATGAGTTGGGGAATGGAGAGTCAAGCTTCTGCTTCTGCTTCTGCTCAAGAACATTCGTTTTAGATTAGGAGCAATGACACTTCTAGGACACTTTTAATAGCCAACTCAAAAAAATCTGTAAAGATCAACCTAACATACACAAAAACAATAAAGCTTATATGACCATTTGACCAACCTATCACAATTTTATGGGATACCCAAAATACATAAAAACAGCACACCATTGAAACCTATTATCTCAAACACCAACTGCAACACATATAAACTTTTATCATGGCTTTCAAACATACTAAAACCTCTCATCGGTCAAATCTCTCCCTCACACATTAAAAATACATCAGACTTTATATAACGAACACAATCCTTTAAATCCCTACACACACCAATTCCTCAGTTTTTATGTAGATTAACTTTTTACTTCAGTGCCTGTATCCTTCACCCTTGATCTTCTAGAAACATATTTAACCACCAATCAGATCACATTAACCCACCCCTACTCATTCATCAAAGACTTTTAACTTTAAACCATAACTTCTTCACTTTCAACAACCAATTTTATAAACAAACACACGGTCTGTCAATGGGCTCTCCTCTCTCCCCACCCCTTGCAAGTATATTCATGAAGCTCATTGAACACTATCATATCTTACCCAACGCCCTCATTTCTAACTCCATCTGGCTGCTCTACGTAGATGATGTTTTCATAGCTATACCCATCACATAAACTTCCGCAACATTCTCAATGTAATAAATAGCACACACCCTTCCATCTCATTCACATATGAATTATCTCAAAATCACACCTTAGCTTTTTTAGACACAAAGCTAACATGGAAAGACTCTTCTTGCATTACCTACTAGATATACAGAAAACCTACCTATCCCCCCACATACATACACTGCTATTCATACCACAGCAAAAACATCAAAATAGCCACTCTAACAATCCTATACCTTAGAGCATTACGCATCTGTTCCCCTAACCACTTAACCATAGAAACAAAATATCTTTACTCAACATTCACAAAATTGAAATATCCTACTCACATAATATAAACTCAGTTTACAAAAAAGCAAAATAAAAATTCTATCAAACAACTCAAACAAATACAAAATCAAATAATACTTATCTTCCCTTTCCCTATGCCCTTAATCACAACATAAAATAACACCTTCAAAAATTCCATCATATTCACCCAAAACAATACCTTCTCACTAAAACATACACTCAAACCTCCAAAACACAAAAATCTACATAAACAATGTGTATTTCAAATCCCGTGTCATAATTGTCCCTCTGTTTATATTGGTGAAACCAATGATCTGGATCGACGTATATACCAACATAACACCGATCTCAACAATGACAACATTAATTCAGCAATAACAAACCAACGTACTCTCACACAAAATAAAATCAACACCCAAAACACCTCCATACTAAAATACATCAACCACATACAAAAAAGAAAAATCATTGAATCAATATACATATACAACACCAATAATTTTAACAAAACCACAGGCGATTACAAACTGGACCACATACAAAATTCCATATTATTATCATCCAAATACCACACAGAACTAAAAACTCAAAAATCAACCAACTAAAGAAATGGCTATTTCAGTAACATTTTGCGACGACAGTAGCTCTCTCTCACTTGAAAAAGGCTTATTGAGCATCATAAGCGAAAGCTCGTGTATTGAAAATGTAAAGTAAATTTATAACTCCCAAGTTTTAATTAAAAAAGTGAAATATATATATATATATATATATATATATATATATATATATATATATATATATAGTTATATATATATATATATATATATATATATATATATATATATATATATATATATATATAAAATTAATTTATATATATATATATATATATATATATATATATATATATATATATATATATATATATATATATATATATATATATATATATATATATATATATATATAATATATATATATACACACACATATATATATATATATATATATATATATATATATATATATATATATATATATATATATATATATATATATATGTATATATATATATATATATGTATATATATATATATATATATATATATATATATATATATATATATATATATAAATATAAAAATAAAAAAATATATATATATATATATATATATATATATATATATATATATATATAGTATATATTGCACTCTCATTGTTAGTTTTAATAATAAATATTAGTGATAAGCTCTTCTGAAATAAGAGCACTGCAAAGGTAAGCCTATTGGATAGATAACATATGGTTTTTCTTCCTTCGATTGAAGCTCTCAACCGTCAATTCAATTTGCAATGTGTAAAAGTGTAAAAGTAAATTTAACCAACAAATAAAGTAATAAAACATACGCAAAGTGTCATATATGTATGTATGTATATATATATATATATAAATATATATATATATATTGCTTGAATTATATATATATATATATATATATATATATATATATATATATATATATATATATATATATATTACATATATATATATATATATATATTATATATTGTCCAGTGATAGTCTGGCCAGCCAGCGGGCTTAGCCGTTAGGCCCTTGTTTCCCAAGGACCTTTCTCGAAGGGTCCCACTGACAGGACGAAAGTCCTTACTGGGGGTAGAATATTAATTTATATATATATATAGCATATATATATATACATATATTTATATATAATTATATATATATATATATATATATATATATATATATATATATATATATATATATATATATATATTTCTACCTAATATCTTAGTACTTACATCTTACTACTTCTCACTAGACTGTAATATCTTCCCATCCAAATAATGAGGTCCTCTATTTATTCAATGTACACAACACTGAATGGTTGGGGTTCTCTCATGCTGATTTAGGTGGGGATGTGGCATTCAGCATTACCAACGATTTGGATCAACTAATCAAAGAACCTACACACATTGCGGATCGTCCCAACCAATTCTGAACACACTTGACCTATGTTTCACCACTATTCCTTCCTCTCTCTATAAATACACCACCTTCTCTCCTATTGGTAAATCTTACCACAACCTTATATCTCTTAATTTCAATACTTTCCAACGCCCATCCTGCCCTTTGCTTTTTTCTCTCTGCTACACTTTGATCGGGCAGATTGGGTACCTTGCATCGTCTACGCTAACTATAATTGGATTACTGCTTTGACTCTGATGGCGCTTCGGCTTCGCCAATAAGGTGGGAGCAATCGTTGATGGATGAGCAGGTTCATTCCTTCTTCGACTAAATCTTTCCTCCTCATAATCCATGGTTTGATCGTGCTTGTTTTCTGGTCATTCAGGCTAGAGACAGTGCGTATCGGGAATCAATTCTCCTACCACTCTCGATAATTTTCATTCAGTTAGAAATCGTTGCAGGGATACCTTCGACGAGCAATGCGGGCTTTCATCAAAGGAAAGTGAGCTATCCTCCTTGTTTCTCCTACTGACAAATCTTTCTGGCCTTTTGCCAAAACATCTTCTAGCATATATATATATATATATATATATATATATATATATATATATATATATATATATATATATATATATATATATATATATATATATATATATATATATATATATATATATATATATATGTAACGGAGACCGTATGTAACGTATATATATATATTATATATATATATATATATATATATATATATATATATATATATTATTATTATATATTACATATTATTATTATTATATATATATATATATATATATATATATATATATATATATATATACGTAATATATATATATATATATATATATATATATATATATATATATATATATATATATTTATTTATATATATATATATATATATATATATATATATATATATATATATATATATATATATATATATATATATATATATATATATATATATATATATATATATATATATATATATATATATATATATATATATATATATATATATATATATATATATATATATATATATATATATATATATATATATTTATATATATATATATATATATATATATATATATATATATATATATATATATATATATATATATATATATATATATATATATATATATATATATATATATATATATAAATCTGCTTTTAATTCTCCTATTCTATCTAGATGGCCCTGTTGCAAACTCTCCAAATGAAAAGGCCAATCTCTTCGTCCTCCAATTTTCCTCTAACTCAACACTGGAACGATTCTGCATTCGTCTTCTCCTCCTCCTCTCAGGTGCTCTATACCTTTGCCTGTGATTACATTTGATCGAGTGCATGGGCTCCTGAGATATCTATGAACGTTATTAAGGCGGGTGGCCCGGATGGCGTACCTCCCCGAGTTTTGATGGAAGGTGCACGTGCTGACCCTCGCCCCTCTTTTTCAGCTATATTCTCTAGGTCTCAATATTACCACTTTCCCCTCAGTGTTGAAAGCTCGCACATGTCCAACCTATTCCGAAAAAAAGGAAGTAGCTCTGATCCTTCTAACTATTACCCTATAGCTCTCACTCGTATTCTATCTAAGAGCTTTGAAACCTTTTCAACTCTTACATCTTAGATCATCTGGGATATCATTCATTCTCTTCTTTCCGATCGCCAGTACGGCTTTCAGCGTTCGAGGTCTACTGTCGATATACTCTCCTATTTAACCGATTTATGGTTTTCCGCTTTTAGGAACTACGGGGAGACTTGCGTGCTGGCGCCTGACATATCCAAAGCATTTGACCAGGTATGGCACGCGTCACTGCCCTCCAAGCTCCCTTCCTTTGGGTTTTCTCCTTCTCTTTGCTTGCATATGTCTAGCTTTTTTTCAAATCGCTCAATATCGGCTGTTGTTGATAGAGCGACTTCTTCTTTTTCTGTCAATAGTAGTGTTCATCAGGGTTCCGTCTTATCTCCTACTCTATTCCTACTTTTCATTAATGATCTTCTCACCTGCACATCTAACTCTATCCACTCATATGCCGATGACTCGATCCTTCATTCTTAAACTCATTTCAATTCTCCCTCTTTTACTTCAGGAATTGCCTCTTCCCTTCCATTCTATTTTCGCTGATCTGGATAAAATTTCCGGGTGGGGTCGTATGAACCTTGTGAAATTAAATTCTTTAAAACCCCATCTTCTACAAATCTCCCTCTCTAAAACACCTTTTAACTTTCCTATCTATTTCGACGGCTCTTTTGTCTCTCCTGTTGACAATATAAACATCCTTTGCCTTAACATAAACAAAAAAATGTCTTGGAAACCTCACATCACAACGGTTGGTAGGGCGGCTTCAAAGAAACTGGGAGTTCCTTTAGACTGCGTGAGACTTTTTTTCCTCTCTCTTTCTCAGTTACACCTTAGCCATACAAGGGTCCCATCCGCCCTTGTATATATTGCTCTCATATCTGGGGTGCTCTACTTCCCGGCTTGGACAGGGTCGAGTCAAAGCCAAAATGATTATAAACTGTTGTGTACTTTCCAGTTCACTTGACCCTCTATCTTTGCGGCGCGATGTTGGTGCTTTATCTCTTATCTATAGATACCGAAGCCAGGTACTGAGGGAATCCTCACCACTCGCGTACCACCACCTTTTAAGACGCCCTCGTAGCACAAGGTGCTGTGTCTGCGCACGAGTTTTTTGAAAGATATTGGTAACTCCAGGTTAGTTCGCTGTGGTGCTTCTTCTTTCCTGCCACCTCTGTTCTGTGGAACTCCTTGCATCTTGTGTGTTTCCTGC
>JABUQX010147598.1:0-5000 GCA_015478945.1 Trachelipus rathkii
TTAAGAATAAAATTGAACATTCTCATTTATATCTGAAAGCAGAAATAAACTTGTAAATATTAGGAAAAGCAATATATTATATTAATTAATCCTTATTTTTATTTCTTTTGTTAATATGAATTTTGCAGTTTGAGGAGAATTGAAATAAGTAAGTTAAAGCTACCTTTGATGAAGAGAGACTTAAAAAAAAAACATTAATTTATTTAATATAAAGTAATATACCTTACTAAAGAATTTATTAATGATTACTTAAGACGTTTGCTTGTATTTAAAGTTAAAAAATAAAAAGCTTTGAATATTTCTTTTCTTGTCTAACAGCAATAAAACCTAAAATTAAGCTCAACCAAACGTTAGGAATTTCCTTAATTCTTTAAGGTTGCTATTTTATACAGAATTTATTATATTACAAAAGAATTAGGGAAATTCTTTACGTTTGATAGACGTTACGATTTTTTGCGCTGTTTGACGAAATGAACATAAACTTACATTTTTTGTTAACAAATGCAAACGTAAACGGCTTTTGATAATAGAAGATTCGCAAAGAATGATGGTGTGATAATCGTTTTATTCTTCAGCAGCAAATAATGAACCCAGTTGGTGCAATAAGAGAGAGAGAGAGAGAGAGAGAGAGAGAGAGAGAGAGAGAGAGAGAGAGAGAGAGAGAGAGAGAGAGAGAGAGAGAGACAGAAATAAATACACACGAAAAAGAGATGGAATAAAAAATAGAGATATTAATAGTAAAATGCGTGATAACTACATGAAATAGTCCCAAAAGATTTGAGACTGATTAGATTGAAGACAAAGAAAAGAAAATATGAAGATGTGACCACGAGTCTTTGTAGAGGAAAAAAATATTGTTAATTTTTACTTGGGACAAAGAAAATAAAGAAAAGGTTAATCAAGAATCTTTAACAATATATATATATATATATATAGAGCATATATATATATAGTTAGTATATATATATATATATATATATATATATATGGTATATGATATATATATATATATATTAAGGTTATATATATTGATAATTTGATATATGATGATATATATATATATATGTTGTTGGTTATACAGAGAGGCAGAGAGAGGAGAGGGGTATATATATATATATATATATATATATATATATATATATATATAGTTGTTACATATACATATGAGATATATATAGTATATATATATGTTATATATATATATATACATATTATTATATATATATGGTGCATATTATTATTATTATATATATATTATTAGTTATATTAGGTTATTATTGTTGTTGAGTTATATACAGGTATGTTATTATTACATATATATTATATATATATATTATTATTATTATTATATATATATTATGATATATATATTATTGTTTATTATTATTATTGTTGTTGTTATTATGATTATGTACTGTATTATTATTATATATTATTATTTTCTCATATTATTAATAATATTATTGTTGTTAATATTATTATATATATATATGTTATTATTATTACATATTATTATTATTATATATATATATATATATATATATATATATATATATATATATATATAGATTTATATATATATATATTACATTATTACATTTAAAGAAGAAACCAAACCCATGAGGTAACTATATATATATATATATATATATATATATATATATATATATATATATATATGTTATATATATATATATATATATATATATATATATATATATATATATATATATGCTATATATATATATATATAAATTCATCATCATTACTCCAATCTTTCCCAAGACTGGGGATAATGAAGAGTAATTAAAACAGGCAGTGGTAGAATAGAGGACGCATGTCGAAAGAAAGCCCGGCCTTATCGCCCCTTTATACCTTTAGTGAGAACTCGTCAGGGGTCAGAAATCCACCTGAGCTCATGGCCGCGAGGATCCTCACTGTAATCTCGTCACCGGCTCATCCCCTGGCCCAGGTGGGCCACAAAACCCCGATCCCCCTCACAAAACCCCGCATTTCACTTTTACAGGACCTTTCCCATGCCTCTGCCAAGTCAATATTTCTTCTCCTCCAGTATTCCTTACCGGACTCAACTACTTTCTTCGGCCTCAGCTTGTCGATTCAGCACACTCACCCACTATACATCCATGAACTAAACCGACTATTGTCCATCCTTTCCACATGACCAAATCATCGCAAAGTACTTCCATTTGGCTCTCTGACACCCTTCACACCACAATAATACACTCATTCCCTGATGACAATTTTTCTCACAATATAACAAGTCCATGGACATTATCAATGATAGAATTTTTAGATCATAACTTTATTACAGAATTATAGTCTCACTACTATACACACAGTAACATCCCTTCATAAACCTAGCACACCTAAAACTTAGTACCATGGAGTCATTACTGATTAATTGGCAACAAATCAAATTTTCCAAATTCACAACTTTTCCTACACTTAACATCTGTTTTTTATCTGCCATAAGGTCCTGGGGGAGGTCGATGAAATAATTTGTTCCAGCTCTGCTCATCTATATAATCTGCACTGATTTATCGTCTTCACCAGTCCATAATCAGACTTGGCTTCCATACATTCACTAAACTCTTCTTTTACATACCCTGCTTCAAACTTCTCACAATCTCAACCTTTTTTAGCTCGCCACACAAACTAAATTATTTTAAAGGTTAGGTAGGGCACCCCATGCTTTCCAGCCTTCCATCATTTAACACCATCCTCTGTCACCCCGCCAATTAGCCTTTTTTTTCAGCACCCTCATCCAGGTAGAAATAATAATCCAAGGAGACAGGATACATCCCTGCCTCACCTTATAGAAGGAACCAATCACTTGACCCCAAATATTTGTACACGTTTACTGTTTAGTATAATATTACTTTGATTCATCCAGAGTTTTCAACAATGAATGAGAGCCTAAGACTTTCGCCAGAACTTCCTCCTGTTAATCCTATCATGCTTGTTGCAACCACAAACTGAACACACTGATACTCTTCTCTCTCACTTTCAATTATTGCTGAATGTAAAGATTTGATCCACACATCCTCGTGGCCACTTCTAAATGAACCTGTTTCTTCAATTAGTCAGTCCTTCAGTCACCTTGACACTTTACCTCCTAAAATAACTGATTGTAGATTTCTAACATACTAAACCACCCCCTAAGGTTACTCATCCCCCTACCATATATAGGCACATATTGCTTCTCCAATCTCGAACTATAATTCTATAAAACGCTTTGTTATACAACTTTCAAACTGAGCCCAATCATCATTCGCTTTGTTTGATCATTTACCAGCATCAATTATATTTGCAGATTACCATTCTTCAACTTTTCCTCACCACGTCATTCTGCTTGCTGACTTATCCGTGTCACCTTATTTTTGAACCATCAAACCATATTATTATACTCGCATTATCACTTTCATTAATAAGAACAAAGCAGGATTTTGAAGTAGTCTTTCCATACCTCCCTCAGATCCATTAACTAGTTGTTAGAATTTTTGATTGTTATTTTCAAGTAGATTCCTTATTCTCACCTAACTCACGTGCTACCTAGAGCTATCATGTAAGTCCCCATTCTTCCTCTCCAAACTGCTTACTTAATTTTTTTTTCCTCCTTCGTAGGCATCTTGAAGCCCTTTTTTTTCTTTATAATCTAACTATCTTTTTCTTTTGAAACTTCATCATAGGCTTTTTAGTACATTCAACCTCGTTTCTTTTAACTTTTAAATAGCCAATGTTCTCTTCATTCTACCACTCAACATGATTCTAAACTTTCTAGTTTACATCCAAATCTTTTTTTTTTTGCACTAAGTGCACAACTGCTTCCTTTGATAAGTTTCTGATTGTTTAGCTTCAGCTTGTTCATGTCATCTGATTAGTTTGTATCAAGTAGCTTCTTAAACACTTATCATTATTACCTGTTCACTTTAACTCTCTCACCCTTAGCCTGTAGTACTTCTTCCTACCGCTTTCTTCATCCAGAAACACTGGTCTGAATGTAGAAAGCATAAAGATAAGAATCCGATAATCCCAGCTCCTAAACCCCCAATTGATTAGTGACCCAACACATACTCAACATTTCCTTTCACCAACACAAAAATCAATTATACTTTACTGAGATTGTTTTATCAGCACTAACTTAATACTGAATACTTTGTAAGTTTAGCAGTGATATTAAAGGAACATACCTTCTCATCACAGAAACTAATCACCTTAATAATACCTCTATTTTTCTCCTGACACCCTGTAAAGCCACCTGTTATAAATTTCACATCCTTTTTGATCACATATCCAACTATTTAGGTCACTCTGAAGCTCCTACTTACCCTATCCAAAACATCATTCAGATTATCCCAGAAAATCGCACTCTCTTCAACATTACCTTCAGATGGACCACTATATGTTCACAACCACACATACTTTTGACCTTAAACTTGAATTAACTGTAGTAGAATTCCAGTACTCAATATCATCAAAATCTACCTAGCTCTGTAAATCAATATACCATCAGAATTACAACTCTTTCTCTCCCCCTCTCATTCCTTTTTGCACCAGTATATACACATTTCACATAACACCACCATTTTCACCTGTTTCCTTTATCTTTGCTTAGCTACAGCGAGTAAACTAAATTTGCCTTTTTAACATCCATCACCGCCTCTCTCTCTCCTCAATATTCCTCTGATCATTCCATGTAAACATACGGTTCATACATTTTCTGCTGAAAGATAGAAGTGGCTGCGATATTATCACTTCCTAGATTCATTAGCATTCTGACAAAAAAGCTCACGCAAAATTCATTCGAGAGCAAGACACCCCTTACTGCGAGGCACCAATTGTGTGGAATGTGATACTACTTCTATATATGTTGTTGAAAACAAAGAGAAAGCAACGCTGTTGCAGGGATAGAGAGTCCAAGAGTTTGAGAGAAGCAAAGTTATTAGTCTTTAGCTTTTAGACTCAACTCTATTCAATAG
>JABUQX010147598.1:10000-12500 GCA_015478945.1 Trachelipus rathkii
TGGAAGCTGTTATACTAGAACTGAAAAAGAGCAAAGCTCACATTAAATTAGAAGTTGATATAAAATTTCTAAATATATTGATATATTTATTATTATTACATTTATTATTATTATTATTATTATTATTATTATTATTATGATTTATATATTATATTCTTTTTGTTGTTAGCCATTTGTCCGATGATTGTTATTATTATTATTTTCATTATTTTATTATTTTCATTATTTTCTATTATTTTCATTATTTCGTTATTATTATATATTAATATTATTATTATTATTATTATTATTATTATTATTATTATTATTATTATTATTATTATTATTATTATTATTATTATTATATATTATTATATTATTATGATATATTAAAACCCAGTATCAGCATTGTTTTAATGTATGATTTTGATGCTTTCTCAAGCCTCCTGAAAGTATTTCTTTCCATAGAAGAAATTTTTTGGTATTATTATTGAACAAAATAAAACACTGATTAGCGAGAACACAGTATGAAAGCAAAGACGGAAAGAAGCTTTGTATTAAGATAGTGTATCGCATAGTTTTCATTGAACTATTTAGATTCTCTCAATAGTAAAGCGCTTGACAGAGAGTGGTAACGTGTTGTGTATCAGATTTAATGCCTGAAAGAAATGTAACCCGCTGACGGACACAACGAATACCCACCAACATGAGAATGTTTACATAAGTGTGGTGTCAGAGGTTTATATTTCAATATTTTAAAAAAGAACAAAATCCCGATAACAGCATTAAAGAAAGCTTCTCCACTGTAACAAGAAAAAGGATTTTAGAATTGAAGCTCAGCCTGAGACTTTTGCTTCCCTATGAAAACATAAAAACCATCGGATAAACATAAAATATAACGAAACGTCTAATTTAAACATCTTTAAGCCCATCAAATAATGTGTTAACCTTCTTAACTTTAATGTTATTATCTTATTAATTATTTGTTAGTTAGCTCACATTTATTTATCAAAACTATGAAACCAAACAAATTATCTCGAAAATTGTCCTGAAGTACTGACTGAAAGCTTTAGCAATTAGAGTTGAACCACCACCATTTTATTTTGTTTATATCAAGGCCAAGATAAAGAGTATTTCGTTTATACAAAATGAATATTTGAAAACATCAAAATATATTGTTATTATTATTATTATTATTATTATTATTATTACGATATAATTATTATTGTATTGTTATTATTATTATTATTATTGATATTATTAGTAATTATTATTTGTTATTATTATTATTAATATTATTATTATTATTATTATTGATATTATTATATATATTACATATTATTATTATTATTATTATTATTATTATTATTATTATTATTATTATGATATGATATTTAGAATATATTTTTTTATTATTATTATTATTTTATATTATTACGTATTTACATGATATTATTATTATTATTATATTATAATTATTATTATTATTATTATTATTATTTTATTATTATTATTATTATTATTATTATTATTATTATTATTATTATTATTATTATTATTATTATTATTTTTTTATTATATATTAATATTATTATTATTATTATTATTATATATATATATATTAAATATATTATATTATTATAGACTTTTTGTAATATTCTTTAAAGCTGCACTCTGAATGGTAAATTTTTTATTTTAGTACAACCTATGTTCTGAAAGAGAGAGAGAGAGAGAGAGAGAGAGAGAGAGAGAGAGAGAGAGAGAGAGAGAGAGAGAGAGAGAGAGAGAGAGAGAGAGAGAGAGAGAGAGAGAGAGAGAGAGAGAGAGAGCATGTACTAAATCTTTTCTATTTTTCTAATAAATGAACTGCTTATATCTTTAAGTGCTTTTCTCCTTTCTATATACTTATAAATAAAGTTCTATTTACCTTTCATGGAGGTATGTCTATTCAAAAGAAAAAGAAAAAAAAAGAAAAAAGAAAAAAAAGAAAAATATGTCATGGTGCTGAAAAGCTGTTTTGAATGGAAAAGAGTGTTTGGATTAATGGAGATGTCTTGTCAACCTCAAAATTGCTACCCTTTTTTTTCCTTTGTTTTCTTTTGTTATTGAGCTAAATAATTAGTGTGAGAAAAAATGTGTAAATAAAGACATGTCGGAGTTTAATTTAGTTTTATTTATCAATATATTGGTTTCTTTGTAATTAATAATATGAAAATGTAAATTTTTCATTCAACTTGATTTCATATTCTTTGCCTTGCCTTTTCGTTTTACATAGAACCACGATAACAAATTCATATTTATCTTTTCTGATAATAAAAAGAAAAAACCATCCATCTGTTTTACAATCTATCTTTTCATCCTTTGAACTCTGTTTCTTTCTTCCTTTCAAGTCATCTTGTTATTAGATTCAGTATGTATGAATCATATTAATACTGTGCAGGTAAACACAAAGCGAGAGATCGCGTGCGGGAGAAATGTCTACAACCAAATATTTTACCTGAGTGTATTGCACCATAATATT
>JABUQX010147599.1:5000-7500 GCA_015478945.1 Trachelipus rathkii
ATAGCCTTATATATATATATATATATATATATATATATATATATATATATATATATATATATATATATATATATATATATATATATATATATATATATATATATAAATGAGTGACTCTTACACTCGTGCTGTTTCGTGCTTAGCACGAGTTATCATTATAGAAACGATCGATCTTTTACAAATTTCGTAAAGTTACGCTAAAATTCCCTTATTTTTTTGCGAAAATTAGTAATCTGAAAGAATATATTACATTATACATATAAAAGATTATGTAAAATTTAAACAAAAAATGTAAGAATAAACGCCATTGAATTATGCTGTTTTTCAATCAATTACACTGGCCTGCGTTTTAAAACTTTTTTTAGCCGGTTTGGGTTTTGTTAACTGATTTTTATCAACTCAAACACAGCTGAATCCGAAAATGTAAGTTATTTTATCCAATCAGCTCTAATTTTTTTTCTGTGACTGCTTTTATTATGGATACCGAGTAAAGATAAACACATTTTGAGCCATTGAGAGGAGCGTTTAGGAAATTTTGGAAAAAAAAGTTTATCTTTTATTGAAATCGAATCTAATACAATTTAAAATCTGATAAGAAAATATTTTATATATTCGCAAATTCAGGTAACGGTTAATGGATGTAGGGAAAATTTTAACTCGTTAACGTTAATTCACAAATGTAACTCGTTAATAGTCCGTTACTTCTTTTCGAAATTAACGAAAGCGTTAAAAGTTAACGAAAAAATTAACGAGTTAATTAACTGATTAACGCTGGACTCAGTACCCTCAACTTAATATATATATATATATATATATATATATATATATATATATATATATATATATATATATATATATAATATATACATATATATATATATATATATATATATATATATATATATATATATATATATATATATATATATATATATATATATATATATATATATATATATATATATATATATATATATATATGTATATATATATATATATATATATATATATATATATATATATATATATATATATATATAAATATATATATATATATAAAAATATAATAAAAATATATATATATATATATATATATATATATATATATATATATATATATATATATATATATATATATATATATATATCTATATCTATATCTATATCTATAATATATATATATATATATATATATATATATATATATATATATATATATATATATATATATATATATATATATATATATATATATATATATATATAATATATATATATATATATATAAATATATATATATATATATATATATATATATATATATATATATATATATAATATATATATATATATATATATATAACCACCTAAATTCATGGGATAGAGGTTCGGTGGCGTGATAACTAATTAACTAACTAACTAACTAACTAACTAACTAACTAACTAACTAATAACTAACTAACTAACTAATAAAGAACTAACTAACTAACATATACTATATATATATATATATATATATATATATATATATATATATATATATATATATATATATATATATATATATATATATTTTTATATGTCTCTCTGACGATTTTGTCTCTTTGATGTTCTTGCATATGTGATAAAAGAAATGAATCTTTATTTTTAAGCAAAATTACTCCATGTTTTTAACTGAAATGCAACCAAGGCTGTTTTATGCGGCAGAAAGTTTGGAAGCTTTCTGAAATCGGAATCTGATTTTGAAATTCTCTTGGAACAGGAGGAATCAAAATATATTAATTTTGGTTTCAGCAAATTCATTTCCTCAAATATGATTTTTTTTTATTAAAGTTTGTTTTCAGTTTTTAATGTTGCATCATCTTGAAGTTGAAAAGTATCAAAATCTAAGTTAATGAATGCTTCCAAAAATATGAACATAGCTGGAATCGTTGTGCACAATTCCAAAGTGACTATTATGATGGTGATTTCGGGGATTAATACCTAAAGTAAGTATTTATGTTCTGAAATTTTAGGTAACGCCTAGTATTTCAAATTGTATTAACAACCAAAGGACATTAAAAATATAAAAAAGGGAAATGTTTCATTTGATAAAAAGAAATTTGAATGAATCGAAAAATAAAATAAAATAAAAATGTAGATAAAAAATATTTTTTTTTTTTATTTTTGTTTTTATTTTCTAATATTTTAATCTGTTTTTCATTTTTTGAATTTTTTATTTTCGTTGTAAGAGAATTCGCTAAATGATTCAAATTGCTGATGTGAGATGAAAAATGTCTCGAATTTTGTTTACTTAATTAAGTGGAAGATGAAAGAAAACAATTATTAAATTTTATTATGTGTTCTTTGCAATTACAATTTTATTTCTTACCACAGGAATAAGAGCGTCGTAAAACTATTAAAAGACTACTAAATTTGTAAATACGAAGCTTTAATAATTACAAGATTTTATAAATAGCAATATATATATATATATATATATATATATATATATATATAT
>JABUQX010147599.1:10000-12500 GCA_015478945.1 Trachelipus rathkii
TCGATGGTGAAGCGAGGAAGATCTATTGCCGAGGTGGAAGAGGAAGGATTCTACCGAGACAGATCCGCATGGAGGGGCTTTGCAGAGGACAGGGCTGTACCCTAATCTCAGCGCTTGGTGAGAAAGAAAGTGAGAAATATATATATATATATATATATATATATATATATATATATATATATATATATATATATATATATATATATATAATGATTTTATATATATGTTATTATATATATATATATATATATATATATATATATATATATATATATATATATATATATATATATATATATATTTATATATATATATATATATGTATATATATAAAAATTATATATATATATATATATATATATATATATATATATATATATATATATATATATATATATATATTATTATTATTATTATTATTATTATTATTATTATTATTATTATTATTATTATTATTATTATTATTATTATTATTATTATTATTATTATATTATTAAATATATAGATATATTATTATTATTATAATTATTATTATTATTATTATTATTATTATTATTATATTATTATCATTATTATTATATATATTATTATATATATGATTATTATATTATTATATTATTATATATATATATATATTATTATATATTATTATTACATATATATATATATTATAAACATATATATTATTATATATATATTACATATTATATTATTATTATTATACATATTATTATTATTATATATATTATTATATATATATATATTATATATATATCTATATTATTATATATATATATATATATATAAATAGTATATATATATATAGTATATATATATATATATATATATATATATATATATATATATATATATATATATATATATATATATATATCGTTGCTTGAAAAGTAAAAGGTCTTATAGGACAATTTAGTAATTTTACAGAAAAGTGATTTAATTAAATTAGAAAATAACAATTTTAAATCGGGAATTTCAGTTTGAAAGTTTTTCTTTGCATTTTTTTCTTATTTTATTTTATATCTGCGGAATTACAATAGCTTAAAAATACGCTTAAAAGGTTGTTTTTTTTTTATAAAAATTAATTTCTTTTATCTTTAATGGTTGATTTAAGAGCCATAAAATCATCTTTGAAAGCTGAAATACATATTCAATTCAACAGAAAATTGTTTTAGTGCCACTAAAAAACTAATTTCACCAAAACTTTCGATTATGGCATTTTGCTTATCAAGTGACAATATGCATATACCAGACGAGCTCTTGTCGATGGAGAGGACCATTCCGGTGGAAGACCTGGAAAGAATGACAAATAAAAAGATGGTAGATGAAACCTAGAGAAAGAAAGTGGTTGGTAAAATAAGACATAGGGTTTAAAGACACAGCATAATGAATATAATATAGTATAATGAATTCATTATCAAAATTGCAAGTGTACTCAACTATATAACTATCCGAAACTGTCAGGTAAGGATTATTCTACCAATAACGTAAGAAAATTCAAAACTACTAAAAGAATGTTAAAAGCATGTCTTAACTTCTTGGTTAAAGTCCTTGCAATCATGATAAAACTTTAAACTCATTGTAAAAACTACTTCTACTACCTAAAGTAGTAGTTTAAAGTACTTGAATATTTTTGTGAAGTAGTTTAGGATTCTACGGCTTTTTAGTTCTTTCACTTTCTTGACGCCTCTCTCTATCTCTCTCTTTTTCTCTAAATATATTTATTAGCAAATTTAATCACATCTCTTCAGAATATATATATATATATATATATATATATATATATATATATATATATATATAAATATATATATATATATATATATATATATATATATATATATATATATATATATATATATATATATATATATATATATATATATATATATATATATATATATATATATATATATATATACACTACTTTAAAAAAAATAACGCACCAATTATGATAAATGTCACTCGCAGGAACGGGAAGGCCCCTAAACCCATGAAACCCAACACCAACACAGAAGATAACACAGCGGTATAATCGAGCGAGGGATCATTCACGTACGAAGCGACTCCGATAAACATGGAGAGGATAGTGCGTCAACTGTCAAGAGATCAGTGCGTGCAGATAACAACACTCCACGCCGAAGGACACGGGTACCGGGCACTTGGTCGACGGTTCGGTGTAGCGCACACAACGATTGCACGGGTGGTCCAACGGTACCAGGAAACCCTGACACATGATCGCCGGCGAGGACAAGGTAGGCCCAGGGCCACGACACCCGTGGAAGACCGATTTATACGTCTGCGTGCATTACGAGAGCGCCACACAACGGCACGACATCTGCAGATACAGCTGGCGGAGGTACACGGCACCAGGGTGAGTGACAATACAGTGCGTCGACGCCTTGCGGAACATAATTACCGGCCCAGGAGGCCTGCCATAGGTCCACCGCACACCACGGCACATCGAAGGGCGCGACTGGCA
>JABUQX010147599.1:17500-18565 GCA_015478945.1 Trachelipus rathkii
TATTGCGTAATGTTTCGAAAAGTGGGTAGGATAGGTTAAGTTTTATGGACAATGTTAGTTACTTACCGCCGGTAAGCAACGAACTTTGTTAATGAAACTGTTTATTCGTAAGTTAGGTACGTTATGTTAAATAGCCATATTAATGTAAATTAACACTGATTTGTTATAGAAGTTCCGTAAGATATTACTGTGTTAACTGACGATGATGTGTTAGAAACGTGATCCTAGGTTAGTTTTGCTGAGTAATGTTAGGTTTGCTCGAGAATTTTCTTAGTTGCAGTTATGATATGTTAGCTTTATTGAGGTGAAAACTTTTAGTATATATTCATAATAAAGATAATTATAATAATAATAAAAATGTTTGTTAAATATTACTATGTTAAGGTAAAAATACCAATGATATGTTACAGATACGTTTGAAAAGGTATGAACAGGTTACGTTCTGTATGCTATGTTAGTTACTTTAATAAGGCGTTATAAACTTGTTAATGTTGACCGTTTATTCCTGCCGTAAGGTGTGATAGGTTTGTCGTTGTACATTATATTCCTAAGTTCAGGTTGTGATATGTTACTTTATTGATGCTAAAACTTTGGTTGCGTTAGCTTATATTCGTAGGTCAGTATATAAAGAACTTATTTTATGTTATGCTATCCAAATGATACTCGAAATATGAAATGAATCAAGAGATCAATAGATCAGGGACGAACGATGTGAGCCTGCCGGGACGGTGGTTTGATTTACTCATTTACTGATTTACTGCTTTAAAATCAATAGTAAACTATTACACTTTACTATGATATTTTTATTCAAAGAACTTATTATTATGTTATGTTTGATTTTTATGTTATGTTTTGATAAAACTTTGTTATGTTTGCAATTACTGTTGGGATTATGATTTATGTTGTGATAAATATTTGTTAAATATTACGAAGTTAATGTAAAAACTTTGTTACGTCAGCATTATATATATATATATATATATATATTGAAGTGCACGAAACGCGAAAGCGTTTCACGATAACGCGAAACGGCTAAACACCCAAATTGATAAAATTGAAACGAAC
>JABUQX010147600.1:10000-15000 GCA_015478945.1 Trachelipus rathkii
TGATAGGCATAGACATGAAGCTAACAGCTGCTGAACAACGGAAAGCTGAGAGAGTAGAAAAGGAAGTACGAAGACGACAGAAGCAACTTCTGAGCACCTCTGGATCAGGTTAGTGACTTTCTCCCTCAGTGTATGACTCTATGACGTATGTGTTAAACCTATTGTCTGTCATAATATTCGATAATTCTAGTTTTTATTGTATATTTCAGAATGTGTGCATTTGCTATCCTCATCGGAGGATAGTGCTGAAGAGGGCCACCATATGGAATCTGCAGAAATAACTACCCAATGTTCTAGCCAACCAGGACCAGCAGGTATCGTCAGCTCTGAAAGTGAAAGCCATTCGTCCTGTCAGAAGTCTCGTGTTTCAATCAAACGAGCTAGGAAGGCAATTTTGACACCTAGACTCGCAGCAGCTCTGGATAAATGTAAGGTTAGTGACAGAGATTCTGTTCACATATTGACAGCTTGCGTTGATGCATTAAATTTAAATCCGAGAGAGTATGTTATCAACCGTACATCCATTAAAAAAGGTCGTGAAGAGTTTCGTAAAGAAGCTGCTGTAAAAATTAAATCTACATTTATTAATTTGAAATTAGACTATGTAGTTATTCACTGGGATTCTAAAATGCTTCCTGATATTACCGGAATTGAAACTGTTGATCGTCTTCCAGTGATAGCAACAGGCTTCAACGTACAACAACTTTTAGGTGTTCCAGAACTTTCTTCTGGAACAGGTTCAAAAATATCATCTGCTGTCTATGACGCATTACAGGAATGGTCACTACAAGACACAGTTCAAGCTTTTGTATTTGATACTACACCAAGCAACACAGGGAGGCTGAATGGGGCATGTTATCTTCTGGAGCAAAGATTAAACCGTGATATCATGTTCCTATCTTGTCGGCACCATATATATGAAATTGTATTGCATGGTGTTTTCTATAAAATACAGCTTTCACCGAATAAAGGTCCAGAGATATCTTTATTTAAAAGATTTCAAAAAGCATGGAAGAATTTTAACCTATCACAATATTTGTCATGGGACTCTGATACATCAGTATGGAATATATTAAAGGATGATGCCAACGTTATTATACAGTATGTCCAAAATAAAATCAAAGAAGAGCAGCCTCGTCACGATTATCGTGAATTTTTGGAATTAGTATTAATATTTCTAGGGAAAATACCATCAACTGGAATACATTTCAGGCAACCTGGGGCATATCACTTAGCGAGATGGATGGGAAAGGCAATATATTCCTTAAAAATATATATGTTTAGACAACAATTTAAACTCACAACAACAGAGGAGAATTCACTACGACGTATATGTTGTTTCATAATAAAATGCTATGTGCAAGCCTGGTTTTCAACTACAAATGCTATTGAGGCACCCATGAATGACATCGCTTTTCTTAAAACACTTGTCGAGTACAAAACCCATGATAAAGACATTGCAGAAGTAGCAATTCATAAAATGCTTGGTCATTTGTGGTATTTAAGTGAGGAGTGTGCGGCCTTTTCCATATATGATGATAGAATAAACAATGACATGAAGAGGAAGATGGCCCAGATATTACTAAAAGAACACATGCCCTCACACAGTATCAACACAATGGAAATAGAGCCACTAGTCGAAGAAAACATAAAGAAACTGGTTATCAAAGAAGAAGATTTAGAATATTTCCTAACGAAAAGTCTTCCCCTGAATTTGCTCACCCTAAAATCGCAGAATATATTTCAGAGATTTCATCTTTCAAAAGACTTCCTACATGATGATCCTGCTAATTGGGACGAATTGGAAAGTTACAGAAATGGGAAAAAGGTCATCGCTTCATTAATGGTAGTAAACGACACAGCGGAAAGAGGAGTTAAATTGATGGAAGAATTCAACAACAGTTTCACCAAAGACGAAGAACAAAAACAATATGTATTACAGGTAACATACACATCTATTTCATTATGCAAGTCTACACTGTGTAATTTAGTATCTCGAATAATATAATGCTACATCGTATGTGTTTGAGATTTTAATATACTTACTATATGGTTGTAAATGTAATTAAGTAGTAAGAAATTGACATATAACTCAAACATTTTTTTTCTCTATGGTTGCAGATAGTGCAAGATTATCGTAAAACATACCCAGGACACAGCCGTGACATACTTGATAAAGTAATGTATTAGTTTATTAATTCGTCTGTTGTAATAAAGTACTGTATTAGTCTATTAGTTTGTCTATTATAATATGTAAAGATGGTTCCATAAAGAGTAAACAATAAAATTGGAATTTTTCACAATGGTCACCGATTTCAACCTCCCAGGGGCACGTGTTAATATTGTTCAACTGTAATGAAAATTTTTGTGTGATTTACGACATTTGAGATGCATTTTTACCGATACCTACACTACATAAGATTGCAAAAAAAACATAATGAAGACGAGCCGTTATCTTTGCATATATATATATATATATATGATATATATATATATATATCTTACTTACATACACTTATATATATAACTATATATATATAACACACACACACTTACATATATATATATATATATATATACCCTGCTATATATACTCTGTAATGTGTGGGGGAAGTAATTTCTACAATATACTGCTTCGTGTCGCAAGAAGCGACTAAAAGTCTTAGTCAGTATTTGGGTTGGTGTCCCTTTACTACTTGGCCAATGGCAAAATCTCATCTACTTCGGTTTGAAGTAACATGCTCAAGGCAAGGAATGACGATGGAATTTATATATATATATATATATACATACCATATATATATATATATATATATATATATATATATATATACTATATATGCTATATATATACTATATATTCTCTCTATATATACTCCTGCCTATATAGACCAGTCAATTTTGATCTTTCTCCTGCAAATTTTTGTGGGAAAAAGTAGAAAAATTTTCAATGGAGAGGGAAAACAAAATTTATATTTACTGCAAAGAAAATAGTGTAATAATTTATAATATTTAGTAGATTAGTTAGTCTAAGTATTTTTAAGTAAGTAAGTAATTTAGTAAAAAAAATGAAATGCAAAAAAGTAAGTAAGATTCATTCAAGTTGCGCTAGGTATAGATTCAAACTTGTTGCTGGCAGCTTTTCAAGCTTTATACTTATTGGTTAAAAATAAAACTTTGCAACTTTAATCTTTAATGCTTATAAAAAAAAAATTCTAAAGTGGGAAAAATTCAAAATTTTAGTAAATATACCTTTCGATTGGAAGATTGTGCTGAATAGTCCTTAACATATATACTGCATACTTATATACTTTGCATATACTGCTCATATATATACTCTCTCTTACTCATACTCTGCTATCTTTCTCATATATACTCATATATATATATATATATATATATATCCTAAGTCAAACTTAGATGGGAGAGTCAGCAACTTTAAACTATAAAATAAACTTCCATTTTATCCTTTGGAAGTATGTTTGCCTGTAATATTCAATCAAAAGAAGCAAATCAAGTAGTCTTTTGATATATTGTTCGTATGAATATATTGATTTAACTCTCTTGTATGTGATCATTTACGTACACAAGATACGTATGAAATTGGTTTTTATGAAATTGTTTTTATAGTAAAGAAATACCACAGTTCATTTCTCTAAGGTAAATAAAACAATATAATCTTTATTTGGACTGTGCATTCAAATAAGATCTATTTTATAATATAGCAAGAAAAATAAATATTATTATTATATAATTTAAATGAGAATAATGTTTTAAATCAAAATACTATTAATGCCATTAATTCGTATTAAACAATGTATTATGAATTAGATATTCTCATTCCATAAATTTATTAACAAATAATGAAAAAACGCTTTAATTTTATCGAAACAGTAAGATTGCTTCATATGAGAATATAATTTTGCTTCTATTATTTATTATTTCAGATATATAATTCGAACGAGTGTTCTCGATCAGTGATAATTTAACAATTCTTCTCCCGGCACCGGTTGACGTAAGCCCGCTAGTTTAAATGTCTCGGCCGACCATAACATCATTGTATATTTATATGATTTGTGATATCTGTACATAAAATATGCATAAACAAACCACCAGATGAGATAATTTTACACTTTCATTAAAAGCTGTTTTAGAATTCAATGTGCTGAAAAATTAAAAATTCAACTATAAATTTCTTCTTTGAGTCAAACAAAGAAAACGTTTTCTAAAAGCAACAGGAAATTTCTCCAACAAAATCTCATTTCTTTATCTAATTTAATTCAGGAATCACCTTTTATTTAATATATTTCTTATCCATAAGGAAAATATTGGTTCCAAATATTAAGCCAAAAATATTTTTTCCCTTTTCCGAATTCATCAAGAATGTTGACTCAGTCTTATTTTTCTCATTACAATCACCCTTCAGGGCATATATATGAACTTGAATTGTAGTATTAAAAAGCAACAAGTGAGTAATAATAATAATAATAATAATAATAATAATAATAATAATAATAATAATAATAATAATAATAATAATAATAATAATATTATATAATGATAATAATAATAATAAGTGGCAATAATAATAATAATAATAATATATTATAATAATAATAATAATAATAAATAATAATAATAATAATAATAATAATAATAATAATAATAATAATAATAATAATAATAATAACATTCTTAGATAATAACAATAATAATAATAATAATAATAATAATAATAATAATAATAATAATAATAATAATAATAATAATAATAATAATAATAATAATAATAATAATAATAATAATAATAATAATATTATTCCCTTAGCAAAACATATACAGAAATAATGAGAAATTTGAATATTGAAATTAATTCTAATTTATTAGTAAATGAGCATTTATTAATTTCTTACATAACATATGTTAAAAATGTCATTAATAAACTCTTATTAAAAAAATCCTCCTTGAAAATAAACCTTTTTGCAAGACAATGTTTTCCA
>JABUQX010147600.1:17500-23314 GCA_015478945.1 Trachelipus rathkii
AATCTTTGAATTCGAACCGTAAAAAGCACGTGGCAGACGTCCGTGCTATTATTCTCTTTAATTCGAAAAATTTATTCATTTTATTTGAATGTTATGTTTATTATTTACAAATTTAGTTTAAATTATTTATAAAAGTTATGTGTTGCGTATTTTATTATTTTAAAAGTAATCTTTGTTATAAAATGTATTCATGATTCGCTACCTGAAGCGAAATCTTTGAATTCGAACCGTAAAAGCACGTGGCAGACGGCCGTGCTATTATTCTCTCTAATTTTACCAAAATTTTCATTCACTCTTGGTCGAATTATATCTTCTCAGTTTTATTTGAACTATAGTCCAATTATTTTATTATTTTTTCAATTATTTTAATTCTTTTGCATGTATCAATTACTATTTTCCAACATTATTTTAATTTTATTTTGGAATTAGCGCGTGTTGATAAGTAACACGTTTCTTTTTACTGTGCCAGTCAAGCCATAAACCAGACATGTGCGCGCGCATCTACAAAGCGAGAGAGAGAGAGAGAGAGAGAGAGAGAGAGAGAGAGAGAGAGAGAGAGAGAGAGAGAGAGAGAGAGAGAGAGGCAGTATATATATATATATATATATATATATATATATATATATATATATATATATATATATATATATATATATATATATATATATATATATATATATATATATATATATATATATATATATATATATCTATTAATACATGTTTGGAAACAAAAAAATGATATTTCGGCCTTGACCTTACCGGATACCCTATACCCAGCCTACACCTGCACCTAACCTAACCTAACCTAACCTAACAGCGCTTCAGCGCCTAACCCCTAACCTGACTACAACCTATTCTAACTAACTAACCATCTACAATCTAAACCTAACCTAACCTAACCTAAACTAACCTAACCTAACCTAACCTAACCTAACCTAACCTAACCTAACCTAACCTAACCTAACCTACTAGGCCTAGCGTACACCTTCACTTACAGTCACACGTATACACAATAAACACACGAGCAACCCTTTGGTCTTCCATGGGTCAATTTAGGCCCACGGTAATTTTTGGCTGCATTTTAATTAAAAACATTTTCGCGAAACTAAAACTGTAACTCATTACAGACATCTTTTACTTAGTAAACTTTTTAATTTATAAATTTTAAAAAATTGCATGTAAGAAGAAAAAAACAGAGTGTCTGATATATATGAGTCATTTATTTTTACTACAATTGTACGAAATTTTATTAAAAACATATACTTTACAGACCTTAAAGCAGTAAATCAGTAAATCAATAGAGGTGTTACCTAACACCTAAGGGATTAGTATGCGTTTGTTTTACTGCTTTACTGCTTTAACTTTCTGTTTTACTGCTTTGCTTTAACTCATATATTTATTAACATTACATACCTTAAAGCAGTAAATCAGTAAATCAATAGAGGTGTTACCTAACACCTAAGGGATTAGTATGCTTTTGTTTTACTGCTTTACTGCTTTAACTTTCTGCTTTACTGCTTTAACTTTCTGCTTTACTGCTTTAACTCATATACATTACATACCTTAAAACAGTAAATCAGTAAATCAATAGAGGTGTTACCTAACACCTAAGGGATTAGTATGCTTTTGTTTTACTGCTTTACTGCTTTAACTTTCTGCTTTACTGCTTTAACTTTCTGCTTTACTGCTTTAACTCTCTATGTTTTACTGCTTTAACTTTTTTACCACTTTACAAAGCAACTCATATACATTTACATACCTTAAAGCAGTAAATCAGTAAATCAATAGAGGAGTTACCTAACACCTAAGGGATTAGTATGCTTTTGTTTTACTGCTTTACTGCTTTAACTTTCTGCTTTACTGCTTTAACTTTCTGCTTTACTGCTTTAACTTTCTGCTTTACTGCTTTAACTTTCTGCTTTACTGCTTTAACTTTCTGCTTTACTGCTTTAACTTATATGTTTTACTGTTTTAACTCATATATTTATTAACATTATGTTTTTTATTTTGTTTTAATACTTTTTATTTATTTTATTATTATTTTTATTTATTTTTATTATTATTTTTATTATTTTTATTTATTTTTATTATTATTTTTATTATTTCTATTATTTTTATTATTTTATTTTATTTTTATACTTAGTGTTATTTACTTCATGCCTATTGTTATTATTATTTAGAACACACATTCACTGGACATATACACACATTCACTTTATGAGCCTTATACACACATTCACTTTATAATACTTGTTTACCACATGGAGCACTTACATTTACACTTACACTTATACACACACACACACACACACATTCACTACACACATATACACATTCACTATGACACTTATACACACATTCACTATGACACTTACATTAACCCATAGACACTTACATACACAGATTTACTTACAATCACACACAGATTTACTTACACTCTCACACAGTTTCTTACACACGCAAGGATTTACCTACACTCCACACAGATTTACTTTACACAGATTTACTTATACACACACACACACACACACACACACTCCTACACATATAATGTATAATTTCTTACTTGATTATCCTTTCTAATTACTTTATCTCTCTTATAAGATAATTCAAATATGCTAAAATTATTTCAAGTTTCTTAAAACTTCTATAATAAATCATTATCTTTGAACAAAATTTTATTAACTGTTAATACTTTGTTGATAAATGTAATAAGTAGCAAGATTTAAAATAGATTTTCAAATTTATAAAATTTTATTAGAAACAACATATTTTTACATACCTTAAAGCAATAAATCGGTAAATCAGTACCCCTCTACGCCAAGCTATGCCACGTTTTGTTCTATTTGACTTACTACTTTACATCATCTTTAACCATGCAACTTTAAGTATAAAAAAATTCATAAGTTCTTCTCTAATGTTAACATAACATAATTTTTATTAAATCTTTCTACAAGTTCTTATTTAAAAATAACAATTATTCCCTTACATTTATATTATTCACTCGATGTTAACTAAAAATATTTCAAAGTTTTAAATAAATCAGGGTTTTCTTTATTATTATTATTGTATTATATATGTACATTGACAATCCATCACGAAAAAACACAACAACCCGCACTCCTTACAGATACAAAGGCAGTACTCTCTCTGTAAAATCTTACTAATTTTGTGGGATAATCCTTTTTGTATCCAGGGGCGATTTAGGCCTAATTCTAGGTCAAAATATATTTCAAAATGACCTTTTCTGTAAATGTGTGGTGCAATAACTACGTTAGGCTAAATTTAATTTCAAAATTTAAATTAGCCTTTTTGTAGACGGTCTAATTTAATCCTAATACCAGGTCAAAAGGTAATTCCAGTGTATAGACAAGAATCCATTGTTATTATTATTTTTATAAATATTTTCAAACTGAAACAGCATGCTGGATCGGAAAGATCCTTTAAGCATGTAAGAAGGAAATGTTTTCCTTACTTGTGTTTGGTCGGAGTAGTTTTCCCCTAGCTCATAAGCTAACCACCAGGGCTCAGCATGAGACCCACCCGCAAGGCAGCCAACCCCACCCGCTGGTGCGTCCGCCACGTCCCCGCCCGCCGCGTGCGCCCGCAGCGCAATATTTCCACGTTCCCGCCCGCCGCGCCCGCAGGCGCAATGACTCCCCGCGTTCCCGCCCGCCGCGTGCGCCCACAGGCGCTTATTATTTAGAACACACATACACACACACATACACACACACACACACACACACACACACACCCACATGCACCTCCCTTACACATATAACGTATAATTTATTAAAAACACATTTTTATTTTATTTTATTATACTTGGTATTATTGCCTATTGTTTTTATTATTTAGAACACACACACACACACACACACACACACATACACACACACACACACACACACATACACTTACACTTACACCCACCCACTCGATATTTTGATGCCTCAACTTTGATGCCTCGGCTTTTTGATGCCTCAACTTTGATGCCTCAGCTTTTTGATGCCTCAACTTTGATGCCTCAATTGCTGATGCCTCAACTTTGATGCCTCAGTTTTGATGCCTACTTTGATGGCCCAGCTTTTGATGCTTCAACTTTGATGCCTCAGCTTTTGTTGCCTCAGCTTTGATTCCTTAACTTTAATAACTTAGCTTTGGTACCTCAGCTTTGGTGGCTCATCTTTGATACCCTCTATTTGTTTATAATATATGTATATTTTACTAAAATAAAATATTTATTTGTATTACCCATTTATTTCTATTTTATTTATCTGTATTGCCATTTATTAATTTAAAACGTAACATGACTGTAAAGTCATAGAATGTGTAATGTATAAAGGTAATAAAGATAAAAAACTGTAGGTGTCCTCATAGCGCAGTGTATTAAGCGCATGTACTTCAGGTGTTATTGTATGATGAAGGTATGAAACCTTAACATACAGAGGTTCACGTTACCAATAGGGATGGGGAGTTCTCTGGTAATTAGTACTTAAAGGACCGGAAACCCGGGTTACTCCGGTTGACATACGCTCACATCCACGTTCGGGCTATGAAGACACCTTTTATTTCGGGCTGCGGATTCGAACCATCGGTTTCCGAGGCGGGCAGGGAACGCTGGAAATAATGGCGCCTGCGGGCGCACGCGGCGGGCGGGAACGCGGAAATATTCGCCTGCGGGCGCACGCGGCGACGGGCGAGGACGCGGCGGGACGCACCAGCGGGTGCGGGGTTGGCTGCCTTTGCGGGTGGGGTTCATGCTGAGCCCTGGTGGTTAGCTTATGAGCTAGGGGAAAACTACTCCGACCAAACACAAGTAAGGAAAACATTTCCTTCTTACATGCTTAAAGGATCTTTCCGATCCAGCATGTTTCAGTTTGAAAAATATTTATAAAAATAATAATAACAATGATTCTTGTCTATACTGGAATCATTTTGACCTGGTATTAGGATTAAATTGAATAGATACCACGAAAGAGCTTCGCTAAGTTTGGGCCCCTCGGCCCAATTTCCCAACATCGGACCATTGCACCACAAGAAAAGGTCAGTTTGAAACCTGGAGATGAAACTTTAATCTTGGACGAAATGCGTGATGGTATCATCTTCCCACATATATAATAATAATAATAGCCAAGATTACAAAAAGCTTTATGGCTCATTACGACCATCAGTATGTTAATTACTTTTCGTGAAGGCTGCTAATGATATCTGTTGGCTGAAGAAAACTTTATTGTTCTTTTATACTGTACATATTAAAAGAATGATGATATGTAAGCTATAGAGCAATTACTATTGTGCTAAAACACGTAAAAAATATATGGTTTTAATAAAATTTCATAAAATTTTACGAAGTTATTTTAAAACTTGATAGTTATAAAATTATAAACAAAAGTGTGGCTGGTCCTAATAAATTCTTTATTCCAAAGATGTGATTTATTATAGGATTTTAGAAAGAAATAATTAGTTATTTGAATAGTAATATCAATGTGCGTTAACAGTAAAACAAAGATGTTTAACAAGAATAACCCACGTCTCCATACAGAAAGTGCAGTGTCTTTATACCATCTGTGTGTAGTAAATGGGTGTGTGAAGTCTTGAGTATAGTATCTAAAATTAATGCTAAATAAATCTGTGTGGTATTAAGTAAATCTATTAATGTGACTGTGTGAGGTGTAGAGCTCTTGAATGTCTATGGGTAAAAATCTTAAGTGTCATAGTGAATGTGTGTATAAGTGTCGCCGAAGATATTGTATAAGTGTCATGGTGAAGATGTGTGTGTGTGTGTTATAAGTAATGGTGTAAATA